>APFE031698995.1:0-13394 GCA_000404065.3 Pinus taeda | reverse complement strand
CCTGTAAGTGGGCTCTCAGTAAAACCCGTAAACCCCACTCGAAAAATAACATTTTATTTTATTTTTTATAGTATTATGAGACCCACGTGTTTATGTGTTTTTGTATGGGAAGATTTTCATATGGATTTGATTTTTTTTTTTAGTATAAAGTCAATTCTACATGGGAAAAGGGACTACCCAAGGCCATAAAAGAGCATTATGTCTATAGGAGTGTTGAATGATGGTATAAGAGATGCCCCTTAATATATGATGTTAGAAGGGAACTTGATGGACGATATATATTAAGTATAGAGAGAGGAGTTATCCGAAAACCCAGTAGGAGATCACCAGATTCCAACCCATCAAATACCTGTGGAAGGAGTCAAAAATAAAACTCATGTATGAGGCGGACATACCCATGCTCATAAGTAGTAAAGCATGCCCATTAATCAAGCATAATGTGGATCGAAAATGCACACATAAGAGTACAAAATGAGTTGAAGAATATATAGTGGATCATTAGATCATAGTCACAAAAGAACATAGCAGAGCTACATCTCAATATCACATATAGAAGAATGTATGATCAATGATGATGCATAACTCATCCTCATAAAAGTAACAAGTCATATAGGTGGAATAGTGGTACTGCATAAACTCAGGTGTCAATATGTAAGATGTTGTTGTATAATAATGCAACATATAGAGCTGAGAGGTGATTCACAGGAAACTCAATGAGTTTTCAAGTGAACCAAGATGTTGACACAACCCGAGGTCTTCATCTACCGCAGATGGTACATTTCTACACCATGGGAATAAATGAGTTTAAGTCAACCATGTGAGAAATTATCTTATTACCTTTCATTGACGTATACTATTAACAATCACGAAACAAATCACTAATAATGATAATGAGTGTCAAGGTATCTTAGTACAATCTAATAAGTATGAATAGAGGTGTTGAAGTCGAACACTTAAAAGAATATACCAATGAGGAGACATTGATGTATTCTCACTCTCGATAACAAAGGAATCAAAGAATATACCAATGAGGAGACATTGATGTATTCTCACTCTCGATAACAAAGGAGTCTACTACTGATGACTGCAAACCCTAAGGTACTCAAAAGGAATCTAGACCTTGTTCCTAGAGAATTTAGTTGGATTTGATGGGAAAAGATCTGCTAGAAGGAAAGTATTAAGGCATCCCATGTCAACTAGTGTGAGTGTAACCCACAAGGCAATAATTTGGAAGAACTCAGATGAAGAGAGATGAAGTAATCATTCCAAAGTACATTTTTAGCATGCATTAGATGTGGCTAAAGCATGACAAAAGTCCTCTAAACCAACCAATAATGAAAGTTGACACAAAGGGGAACAATTCACCAATAGGGTCAAATGAAAACCAAGGTATTGCACGAATCCCAATGTGTGATAATGTAAGTTGACGTCGAACACAAGGGAAACCACTGAGTGAAAGGCCCATAATGATGATCGATGTTGAGCACAAAATCACCTATCAATGATGTAAAAGGGCTAGGGTGCAACTTTAGGTCTACTCTGAGAGAAATTTGTGGGAGTGGATAAGAGAAGACTTGCCAATCACGTTTCTTTGGATGTCTTGCAAACTCTGATGTGAGGAATAATATTGTCCTTTATGGACATGTGCAACAACAACTTTTCTTTCGTCTCTTTCTTCTCCCAATCTGGAACAAACAATGCAATAGTGGGTTTCAACTCATCCCCACTCATAATTGACCACAAATTATAACCCTCAAGAATTGTCAACAACTTGAATTTCTAGTTCACATAATTTTGTCCATCAAGTTTAGTGAATTCATTCAAATAAGTATTAGCTAGAAAATTTAACTTTTTTAAATGTCTCCATTAATAACAGTGAATACACCAAATATCCAATACCAAATAATCTCAGATCCAAACACTAAATATCCAATACCCAATAATTTCAGATCCAAACACCAAATATAAATACATACTTTTACCACACCATCAAAATTTATACTAACAACTCTTTTTTTTTTACTCCTTTCACCATTTAAAAAATTATATCTAAATGAAAATCCTTATTTCTCCTTTAAGGTTTAAAGTGCATACAAAAATACAAACTAGACCACAGTCACCATAAATAAGTTATCCTTGTAATAAACTTCACATCATAAAAGAACCTTCCTTATAAAAAGAACTTTATGCCACAAGTTACGTTACTTTTAAAAGCAAAAGTAGTGAATCACTCAATGATGGAGAGTGGACTATTCAACACGACAAACTCACTCAGTTCACAAAGCTTAAACGATAGTGACTTACGACATGGGCTTCTGCTCAATTTTTCTTGAGTTTCATCTGAAAAAAATAGTTTCTTTTTAGTTATGATGCCTACGGTGGCTTGTTTGATTTAAATCCTTTGCATGACCTCCACCTCGACTGTGCACGATGTTTTCTAACAATGGTGTTGCAAATTCACTGATCCGATGGGTTCCAACCACAGGCCCCAAACATATTTTCCTTCAGAAAATATTTTAAATCTTCTCAAAGTCGCTGATGAGCCAAGATCTCAACAACTTTGTCATCAAATTTATATGGACAAAAACAAGCACAAATGGTCTCTGGACCCAATAGCTTTATGCCAAACAAGATTAAATTTGCCGCTAATGCACCAATTTAAACCACTACAACCACATAAAATGAACAACAAACACAAAACAATCTCACAACCCTTAGATATCTTGACCTTCTTTCTTCCATATCTAAAGCTCTCTAGATCCCCCGCTCTGGCTCTGATACGATATCAGAGATGAACTCTTAACTCTGATATTTCATTTCTAGACATTACTATTTATACAGGAAAGAAGTCGAAGATTCTACAGTGACTTCAACCGACTGTCATTTATTTAGTACCTACATCACTAATTACTAATTGCTACTGACTGTCACCAAAGGATATAGAACAATCATTTTGTAGTTTCGTCATCATGGAAATAATGGCCATGATTATTATTTTGACACAACTCTCTTCAACCTCACACATAAATGTACAAATTCTCTCAATCCTGCTCACTCCACACTATACCAGGTTCTGATACCAATTGAAGCACAGAGTTTAACACGAAGAAAATGCAGCTACGAGTTGTGTTTACCTATTATCCATAATCATATAAATTTATACAAAAATTATGTTGGTAATTTCCCCTTCAGACTGATAAGAGTTATAGTGGTGGTTCCCCTTCGAAGTTGAGCAAGCTAAGGCGGTGCTGCAACGGTGAGGGGCTCCAGGTGGTGGAGGCGGTATGTCGGTGAATACTTATTTGTCTAAAGGGAGTAATTATCTCCAATAGGAAAAACCACCATCAAAGAATGTTCTCCAACCATCACAAATATAATTACAGTTCATCTTCCTTTTTATTTGATACCAGAGAAAACACAACTACTAAATCTCTGCATTCCCTGATTTTTTCATGGGGATACAAATAAATAGCAGAGATGAAGAACAACAAAGCTCAAAAGACATCACTCATCTTCTCACCAGGATCATAATTTTAGATGACGTGGATCATATTGATTCACTGGATGCCATCTTTAACTGGTGAAAATAATGCATCTAGTGAATCAATATGATCTACGCCATCTAAAATTATAGATCCTGGTGAGAAGATGGCATCTCGCAATAAGGATCTTACAAGCTCGGAGATTGTAGATTCATTTATTTACAAGCAGGCCGACCTTTTGGACACGACTTCAACTAGCCTTATTCCATTACAGGATTTTAAAAGATTGTTGAAAATCTTTTAGAAGTGTGCCATGGACTACAATCATATATATTAAAGTGATTGGAGGGCTCCTTTGCGGAAAATATTTGATGTATTGGCAAGCGTAAAGCAATAAAATATACAAAATATGGTCCAACAATATATTGAGCAGGCTACAAATCACCCACTGAAATATGGATTGAGCAGGCTACAAATCACCCACTGAAATATGGATTTAGAGGAAAGTAGATATTCTTAATAAAGAATGAATAGAAAGTGTGGAGTAGAGAGTTGTTTTTCTCAATATTAAGAATAGGTTAAATAGAATATATAGAAAACATCAATAATAATTAAGTGGAGTGAAAATAGACTAAGTTGAAGTAAAATTGAACTTACTATGACACCTAATAGACAACAGAATCAAATGTGAGAATACCTAACAAAAATCTCCTCCTAATATCAACTATTACAAGTAGACTTACTTACAATAAGTGATTGTTTTCTTGGAAATTCACATACATTTTTCCCAATGGCTTTGTAAAAATATTTGCAAGTTTGTAATTGGAACCAAGAAAAGCAAATACTATGTCCCCATCATTGACAAGATCACTAATGAAATTAAAATGTGTGTCAATATTACGAATCAGTTAAACAAGATTACTTTGGAGACATCAACATTAAATGACTCTAGTGAAACTCAACTAAACTAAAGTAGGACACTTGGAGTAATGGCTATGACAGCTAGTGATTGGAATTTACAATTTAAAAATTTAAGATCATCTAGATTTTATTTTCTTTTTCTTTTCTTGCAGATCCTGTAGCCTCTAAATTGTTTCAACTTTTTCTTTTTGTTGTATTGCTCAAGCCTCAGTTTCTTCATTTTCTAGTGTAAGTCTTCAATTGTTCCAACTTATGCATGCATATCATCTATCTCTTCAAAAATATTTTTATATGTGGGCTAGTGCCACATGTCATCTTTTGTAGTTTTTTTCATCCTCAATCTACTTCAACATAAGATGAGAGTAAAACTTTTATCTCTTCAAAACTCCAATAAGTGAGAATTCCACAGATGTGTTCATCATGCATACTTTCCTCAACATTCATTTCTGCAGCGTCTATGCATATCTTATCAAGTCATGGTGTTGCAAGTCGTGCTTCAAGGAAATTTAACTATTCTTCATAATTGTCTTGTTTAACTGCACATTGGAAATCAATGGTAAGTTTAGAAACATATGCAGAACCACATCAATTTTGTTCCTTCTTCTCTACAATGAAATTTTTCTCATGTTGTGCTTCCTTCTCTACCTCTATTTCTTCCTCTTCTTCAAAGAAGTTTTCTTCCACTTGGTTTGTAGACTCATGTGGGATACTCTTACCAAATAACATCATGTGGATATCATGTTTTTTTTTTGCATCATTTGCAACCATTCATCACTCACCAACAAGTCATCATGGAACTTAACATCATCAAGTTGAATTGTTGGATTCACCATACCATTAGCTCCTTCAATGGCAACTTCATTGTCATCAGCAAGCTTTGTTACTAGATTCACTAAATTGTCATCAACAAGCTTTGTTGTTGGATTCACCAATTTTTCATCCACTTGTAGTTGTGCATAGTGGAATTCACCAAAATTTTCATCTTCAACTCCATTACCCCTTACACCAAAACTCCTTTTTGTTTCCAAGTTTTTCCAAAAAACTGAAAACATCTTATGTTGTCTCTTTGACCTTCTCAACATTGTATGCTTTTTCAATAGGAGAACCTATATAAACTGTCCTAAGAATATGGAATGGATCTGGATGGGAAGGATGGCTTGATTGGTCTTCACAACCTAAAAATAGATGTCTTGTTGAGGTGGATGAGGAAAACCATATAAAAATGCGTGAAGACCTTAGTCACAAAGAAATGTGCTTTTGAACGACCACTTACTATTTGTCACAATCGGTTTCAATAATCACCTGTGTATAGTTTGAATCTTTCTACTGATATTCAAAATAGGGTCATGTTATCAAAATTACGTCTTTCAAGTTTCGAAATTTTTAAAGTGTGCAAGATTGTCTATCTTGTTTATAACATTTTAGAATGAACAATTCAGGTGCGTGCAATTAGCATGGTTCATGGAAATGGTCCTAAACAATCTTTCCAAAATCTTATGGGTAGTCGTTATATTGCATTTTCTCAGGGTTGAAGGTTATTTTGTTGAAAGATTCTTCATTGTTGGGTAGTTACAACAACTAATATGGCTCTTTTGGAAGAACTATTTGTACACCTCCTTACTTGATTCAAATAAAGAATTTAAGAGTTTTGTATATAGAGGAGAGGAATTTGGAAACACTATGGCAAGATGATTCCCAGGTCATGTTGTTTTGTGTTTTCTTTGAATCGTGAAAATTTCTTGCTCTTGAATATTGTCTTTGTATGTCATAATGCCAAAATGTGGATATCTACACAGTCAAATCCACTTTAAAATTGTGAACACTGTAGGCACCTGTGCAGTTAAAAGAGTTGAATATCGATGGTCCCATTTTAAAGGTTCCAAAATCTATTGGTAAGTTGAAGCACCTAGAATCATTAGTCATTCTCAAGAATTATCTTGAGACTTTACCCAAAGAATTACGTCATATTCATTCCTTGAAATTCATGCACTTAACGTGCTATAAACATATGGCAAGGCTGCGAGATTCCATTGGGAACTTAACAAACCCCGTAAGCCTTCACATGGATGGGTGCTACGCTTTGCAAATGCTCCCATATTCATTTGGGAGTTTAATGAAACTTCAAATCATTCACTTGGGCTGGTGATTTTGTTGATGCTTCCACATTGAGATGGGTCCTTCACTTTGTAGATGCTCCCAGATTAATTTGGGAACTTCCCCAATCTCCTAAGTCTTGACTTGAGAGGCTTCTCCACTTTGCAGATGCTCCTAGATTTAGATGCGAGTTAAAAGAACCTCCAATGTATTCAGCTACGAATGTGTTCCAATTTGAAGAGGCTTCCCATTATTGAACAATTGAGCTAGTTGGAGAAGCTTGATGTAAATGGATCTACTAAACTGAGTGGGTTGAGGGAGTATTCAAGCCCGTAGGCCAACTACCGAAGGAAGGCTTCGTTGAATAAAATGTACTTTGGATCTTAGACTTTTGTGATCTATATTGCAATTGAGAATGTTTTTCAGATTAATCACATTATTAGGATTTGGTAAACATTTCAAACCAACTAATGTGGTTTATCCTTAGGAGAAAGTTGAAAAAATCATTGGATCCTAAAGAATAAATAACAAAGATTCATCAAGGTTGAGAGTTAACGGTAATTAGTTAATGAATTAATTAAAATGAGTTTTAGTTATGAACTAGTTGTTGGAAATTAGTGGTGTGTGTATAGATATATATATAAAATTCATTGTATAATATTATAAGAATCATTAAATAAGTCAATAATATTATAACAGGGTTAAATTGTATAGAAAGTAACTAGAATATTCATTAGAATAAGTTTAATATTTTTATTTTAATAATTATTTAATAAAAATGATTAAAATAATATTGAATTTAAGTATTGAATAAGAAATTCATTGGAAAAAACAAGATATTTTATAAAATTGAATTGAATTAAAATAAAATGATTAGTTAAAATTGTATGAAGAATTTATGTAATTTTTAATCAATAATATAAAAATAAAATAAAATAAAAATAGGGGGAAACAAGGGGGAGATCAAGAAGAGAGGGTTGGAATCCATCTTCTACTTAATTTCCAACCATCATCCTTATTGAGATTGATTGCATGCTTCTCAATCTCAATAGCCTCTCTTACCTTCCTATGGTGGAAGTGATCAACCTTCACAATGACTCTGGAATCGTCGATGCAGACATGATGCTTGGAGTTTTCCGCATGTTCAACTAGAGTTGATGAGTAGGAACGGTTGTGCCTAATGTCTCTTGCATTTTCTTGGATTCTCTAGTTAATGGAGCAACTCGTTTCTCTAATGTAGGTAATCCCACATGAACAAGGGATCGAGTAGACCCCTTTCATGTCTTTAGGGTCTACAAGGTCCTTAAAAGATCTAAGATAATTTTAAATGGTATTAAGTGATTTGAACGAACAAGAAACTCTATTATTTTTAAGAACATGAGTAATCAGTGGTCATCCCTTGGATAAACAAAATTTGCACCTTAGAGATATGATCATCAAGAGGAGGCTTAACCCTTCATTCTTTATGGACTCTTTGAAAAGCCTTGAGGCCTTGAGTTCTGCTATAGCCATTATTTTCAAAAACTGTTACAAGGTAATATTTTTCCTCCTCAAGTTAAATCGCATCATAAATTCTCAAAGAATAGGTGTCAAGGGTGCTAAGGACCCTCAACATTTTCATCGGAAAATTATGACAATTGGCATGAAGATATTGCTCTGTGTGAGCATTTTTGCAAAGAAATTGTTGAGAAACTGAACCATCATTCATTCTAGAGAGAATGATGTCAAGGAAAGGAAGGCACTCGTTTACCTCAACCTTCATTGTGAATTTGATGTATTTTGATTGGTAATTAAGATGGTTAAGAAACAAATATAATTTCTCGTGACCATGGGGCCAAATGACGCAAGTATCATCAAAAAATCGCTTCCATCTTTTAGGGTGAAATTGAGTAGAGGCTAATGCCTTAGTCTCAAAATATTCCATGAATAAGTTAGAAACTACACGGGAAAGAGGAGAACCCATCGCTACCCCACAAGTTTTTCATAGAATTCGCCTTGGAAACTGAAGAAAGTAGTGGTGAGGTAGAGGCAAACTATTTTGGTAGCGTCATTGTTAGTGATCTGATTTATGACATCAATGGCCTCTTGAATAGGGATTTTTGTATAAATGGAAAAAATGTGAAAGCTTACTCACAAATCCCATGGGTCCAGCCTAATATATTTCCATTCTTTAACAAAGGAAGTAGAGCCCTTAATGAAGGAAGCAGTGTGACCAACAAGAGGTTTGAGCCTTTCAGCCAAGAATTTTGCAAGAATATAAGTAAGCCCCCTTATTGTGTTAACAATAGGTCTCAAGGGGATCCTAGTTTTATGAATCTTTGGAAGGCCATAAATAATGGGGATGAGGGGATTTCTTTCAATAAGATTTTTATAGAGAGAGATATAAGGGAATTAATGAATTTCATCGTGGTTGCTACTTCTTTAGTAACCAATTTAATTGGATTCTTATTAAGTTGATGTAGCTACCACTATTATAAAGATGGTCTACCATTTTGTTAACATAGTCATATTTATCTAGAATGATGATGGCTCCAACTTTGTCAGCTTTAAATATGACATTTTTGGGGTTATCATTTAAGGCTAGGGAAAGAAATTCATCTTTTCTAATGTTTCTTTTGGGAGGCTTAGCTTTCCTCAAAATGATAGCACAATATTTCCTATAACTCAAGGCATTTGTTAGTAAGCTTTGACGTTGTTTCATTTTATACCAAAATCCCTATTCAAGAGGCCATTGATGTTATAAATTAGATCACTAACAATGACACTGCCAAATTGGTTGGCCTTTGCCTCACCTCTAGTTTCTTTAGTTTCTAAGGCGAATTCTATGAAAAAACATGTGGGGTAGAGATGGTTTCTCCTCTTTCCCCTATAGTTGCTAACTTATTCATGGAATCTTTGGAGATTAAGGCCTCATCCTCTTCTCAATTTCACCCTAAAATACGGAAGAGGTTTCTTGATGATACTTGAGTCATTTGGCCCCATGGTCATGAGAAATTAGATTTTTTTTCTTAACCATCTTAATTCCCAATCAGACTCCATCAAATTCACGATGGAGGCTGAGGTAAATGGGTGCCTTCCTTTCGTTTACATCTTGCACTCTAGAACTACTGATGGTTCTATTTCTCACCAAGTTTTTTTCAAAAAAATCACATAGAATAATATATTCATGCGAGTTCTCATCATTTTTTGCCGCAAAAATAGGGGTCCTTAGCACTCTTGCCACCTGTGCTTTCAGAATTTTTGATGAGAATCACCTTGAGGAGTAAAAATCTCATCTTCTAAAAGTTTTTGAAAATAATGACTATAGCAGAACTCGAGGCCTCAAGGCTTTTCAAAGAGCCTATAAAGAATCAAGGGTTAAGCTTGCTCATGATGATCATATCCCTAAGGTGTAGATTTTGTTTATCCAAGGGACCACTTACATGATTTCTCATATTCTTAAAAAGAATAGAGTTTCTTCTTTGTTCAAACACCTTAATACCGTTAGAAGTTCTCTTGGATCTATTAAGGATGTTATAGGCCCTAAAGACATGAAAGGGGTCTATTTGATCCCTTGTTCATGTGGGATTCCCTACATTGGGTAAATTGGTCGCTCCATTAACTAGAGAATCCAAGAGAATGCAAGAGATGTTAGGCACAATCATTCCTCCTCATCAACTCTAGCCAAACATGCAGAAAAATCCAAGGACCATGTCTGCATTAAGGATTTCAGAGCCATTGCAAGGGTTGATCACTTCCACCATAGGAAGCTAAGAGAGTATATTGATATTGAGAAGCATGAAATCAATATCAATAGGGATGATGGTTGGAAATTAAGTAAGAGATGGATTTTGACCCTCTCTTCTTGATCTCGCCACTATTTCCACCTTTTTTATTTTTTATTTTATTGATTGAAAATTACATAAATTCTTAACACAATTTTAATTAATTGTTTTATTTTATTTTTAATATTTTAATTATGGAATATAATTCTTATATCAATGATTTTTCTTATTCGTTAATCTTTAAATTCCTAATATAATTTTTCAACTTTAATAATAATTAATTAATTAATAAAAAATTTAAATTTATTCTATTGATAACTAATGCTTTTTATTACATTTAACCGTTATAATATTATTGAATTTATTTATTGATATCTTTAATATTATAATGAATTTTAATTTTATATATATATAATATATAATATATATATATATATTATATATTATATATAATATATTATATATATATATATAAATATGCTAATTTCCGGCAGCTAGTTTATAATTAAATATTATTTTAATTAATTCCTAATAGCTAACTATGGACCGTGATGTATCCTTTCTATTTATTCTTTAGGATTGATTGATTTTTGTACCTTTGTCCTCACGATGAACCCCATTATTTGGTTCAAAAATTTGACCAAATCCTAATGACATGATTAATCAGAAAGATAATCTCATTTAAAACGTACATGTTTAAACCATCACGACACTTCATAATCACAATCATGGTCAAGGTCACCTCAATGTTCACTTCAAGTTGCATGTGGATCTCTGTCCTTAACTAGCGAAGATATTTAATCATAAGCCAAAAATATTTTTACGATCTACAGAATATAATCTAGATTTTATTTCAATCTTTGTTTTAAAATACATCCAACCTTCATTATTGTAGTTTTAGTTTTTGAGTATGAACATTGTTGGAGTTTCACAATTACCTCTTCTTATCAACCTAAATTTTCAATATTTGAGTTTTGATAAATTGATAATATGCTCCATGATTATTGTATTGGAAGAAAACTTTCAAACATGTTAAAAACAAAAGAATCCCAAGTTAACAAGGAAGTTTGGTGCTTAGGAACTTTGAAAAATGTTAAAATACTAGGTATTGTTTATATATTGGAAAGAGGAGGAATGGAAGGAAATGAGTAAAGATAGGAAACTTTGATTTTTTTATCTCCAAATGTTGATCTCCGGTTGACAAATTTTGTATGTTATGTTTTATGTTTTAGCGTGGTATATGTTGTTATAGAGAAGCTCTATTAACCAAAAAGTTTACAATAAATTTAGGATTTTTCCATTGTAAAGAGGTCAAACCACACATAGATCAACAAATGGAAATCTCGATTTCGCAATGAGACCTAGAATATTTGACATTAAAGAGCACCTTTATCAACACTAAATAGTTTTAAGGTGCTAAATAATTTTCTCTAGTTGCAAGTTGTATTGCTCAGTCATATTTAAACTTAGAAACTCATGAGGTGTTGTCTCCCAAGTCTTGTTGATCCAATATCTTTTACTTACAGATGCATCAGAATTACATATAATAGAGTTAATTAACCATGGAACTCAAAAGCACATAAATAATGTGGAAATAATCAGAAGAACACAAAAAATCATGACACGATGATTTGATTACGGAGTTCGTCCAATTTGGAATATGTCTCTAGGCCCTGCTCAATAGTGGGGAGGCCTTCTTTTTATTAGTGGCATAAAAGAGATAACAGTACAACAACATGTAATTTAAACCCTTATAACTCCAAGTTGATATATGGGTAGAGAATGGAGGTCCTATCTTTGAAAACAAATAGAACCACTGAACTCCTAGCAAAAAATAGTGAAAAACGACCCATCCAAACTCTAAATTTGGATAATCGTGTCTTCTGCAATCTTCTCAAAACCTCCCTGTTGCTCAAGGAAAGGTTTCGGCCTGCTACCGGGGTCAAGTTCTGTTGTATGCAATAAAATATGTGTATTCAACTAGTCCTCCCCTCCCTTTCTCTAACACAACAGTCATATATATAAGATCATGGCGACATCCCTCAAAAGTGGGGCAATTTCAACATAATACCCAAGGTTAGCAGGCGGGAGCAATCCTAAAGGATTCACGGAAACAACCCTTCCGAAATAGTAAGCCACTATCCAGTAACCCATTTCGATGACACATGACTGTCGGCAACGGGTTTATTGGTCGTTCCAACTTATTAGCAGACAGTCTAATGCCCAAACACAACATCTTGCGATAACTATGGACCCGACATGAAGATTCACCATATAACATAATGTCTTCATTTCCAGCACTCCCATCACATAATCGCAATCGGCGAGAAATCCTTGGCACAATGTTTAGCACGTTGCAACACCTGCAGACCTGCCAGGTTTATTAATCACAGTGTATAAAATTTCAGGTTTGGGCCCCTTATCATAGTATCGCAATTTGCGCCCACCGTGAAATCGCAATCGACACTTTTCCCATGAACTGTATCACAAGTACCAGCCCTTGATTGTGATTTGCAATGTATATCACATGACAACTAAGCCCTGCTAGGGCCGATTCGTAACTCCTCCGACCTATGATATGTGATATCGCAATTGCAGTCGGGAACGCCAAGTGTCGATTCTTCCGTAAGAGCTCCTCCTTTTAAAGGATATGGGATATTTTGGGTCCAGTGTCATCCTACCAAGTGGCACTCCCTTATTCAGTAAAACTATGCCATGTCATCTTCTCCCTGCTACCTGGATAAGTCAAACTAAAACTTTGACTTGCTCTAACTTTGTCATCTAGACTCGGTTTTGAGTGTCGCTCACACCATTGGAATTAGGATGTCGAGCACTTCAATCCAATGCTAAGCTTATCCAGATTCTTCCACCTTGATTTTTGAGCCTTTTGTCATGCAACTAATACTTTTCTGAAGATCCACCTGGATCATTCCTCCCCACTAAGAGAATTTGGACAACCAAAAGATTTTTCAGTCAATTAGTAGGTGAGGAAATATCTCCCTCATTTTTTCCTTCTCCATCCATCGAGATTTTCTTGGATGCATTCCTTTGAAGCCAAGAAAAGTTTACTCCACATCTCCCCATTGTGAATTTATGTTCCTCCGGTCGAGTATGATATCTTCGGGTAGCTTAT
>APFE031698992.1:85217-111482 GCA_000404065.3 Pinus taeda | reverse complement strand
ATGGTTTGTGCTACCAAGGAAGACCAGGATGGGACAGAGTGTTGGATATTCGTGGCTTTGTTGATGCAGACTGGGCTGGAGATCTGGATCAGAGAAGATCTACAAGTGGGTATGTGTTTAACCTATTTGGAGGTGTAGTCAGTTGGATGAGTAAGAAACAATCTGTAGTGCACTATCAACTACAGAGGCAGAATACATGGCAGCCACTCATGCAAACAAGGAAGCAGTTTGGTTGTAGAGATTGCATTCAAGTATGGGGTTAGTACAGGGAGCTATAAGGATAGACTGTGACAGCCAAAGTGCAATTTTCTTGGCAAAGAACCATGCTTATCATTCAAAGACAAAGCCACATTGATGTTCAATATTCACTTTTGGAGGGATAATGATAGGAAGAAAAAAAGGTGTTGCTGGTAAAGGTGGACACTTTGAAGAATACTGCAGATGCATTGACAAAATCTGTGAGCTCTGAGAAGTTCTCTTGGTGTAGAGAAACAATGGGCGTTTCAGGGCTTGAAAAATGACTAAGCTCTCCTGTGGCCCCCTGTGGAAAGAAAACAACAAGTGGGAGATTGTTGGGTTGTGTTATATTCTTTCCACATAGTTAACAGGGGGTTTGAGGGGTACTCGTAACCCCACTTTATGGGGTCCAGGGCAGCGACCCGGAAAATTTTGGTTTTGGACCCTATGTTAGGTTGGGCGGACCCACCTATGGTTTTGTGCATGATTTTCGCACATGTTTTTTGGACGCGATGGTTTTCGGTCCATGGTATTGGATGTAATGGTTTTTTGGTCCATGGTATTGGACGTGATGTTTTTTGAGTCCATGGTATTGGATGCTTCGGCATGTATAAATATGTATTGTAACATTGAAAGGAATATAATGAAAAATCAAGCTGGTAGTCCCGGTTTTGGGATCCAGGGGAAAATCTCTGTGCATATGTGTTTTTTATGTGTTACGCTCTCACATTGTTTATTTTTTTGTGATTTAGAATTCATATGCAGGTAATTTCTGTACGGGGTTAAAGCCTACAAGTGTGATTTAAACAAGTTCTGAAATATTGTTCTAGCTATAGCGTTTAGATTGAAACACATAGAAGATTATGAATAACTTTCAGAAAATGACAATAACATATGAAAATACTTGTCTGAAATTTGCTCAACACATCAATCCTTGGAAAAGTCTGATCTTTATTAATCAATCCAGCTTACTGGCTCATCAACTGATACAATAACCTCCTGGTTCTTCTTGATTAAAAAGTCTATAGGAATTTCTAATAGAGTCCACCCTACATACTTTGAATTGTGAAGTATTTATACAAAAGTTTATTACAAAATATCTCAAACTGATTCGAGATTTAATATAGGAAAGAAAAATATCTTCTTACAAGAAGATAGATACAACTATTGAACTGCTTCATGCTGTCCCTTTTATTTTGGTACTGCTTCCTTTTTTGGTTTGATTTTTAGCCCTTTATGCTGCTTTGTTGTTTGATCTTTCGTGCTAGAAGCTTCATTTAATTTAGCCTTTTATTTGATACACTTTGACTCTGATACACTTTGATCTTGCTTATATGTCTTCATCCTTTTACCATGATGTTTTACTTTTACTATACATTAACCTTTTTACTGCATATTTCTACAATAAATCAGTTAATTTATCCCATGTTTCGGCATCAGGTATTTGGATTTTTAGCATCCTCCTATATATTTCATCCGCCCCGATGTATTTGGCAAAAGTAGGCTTATTGATAAATAAGTGTTTTACCTCATGCTAGAGGTAAAACAAGTTTTCAAATGTCTGGTAAAGTACTTTTCCTGTTGGCAATGCCTTCATTGATGACGTATTCACCTGATATTTTGCTACCTCTATGATTTTCTTGTTGTAATCCTCTTGTGTCATGAGCTTGTCATTAATCACTAAGGCACTGGGTAATCCATTTTCTCTTAAAATTTGGAACTTAGATGTAAATCTGTCAATGGCTACTTGCATATTCTGACACTTATCCTCCAAGTTTTGCATTAGGTTCCTCTTGGAGAGGACCTTTCTGACCTCGAAAATTGTCTCTGTTCTATTGTCTATTTACAATTCCTGAAGCTCATACTTATTCTTGCGATTAAGGAACTAGATAATTTTGGCAGCCTCTTATGGAATTGCTCCTAATTCTTCTTTTACTTTTTGGATGGCCTCTGTAGCCATCTTTATCAACTCTACTTGCTCAAACATTACCTAAATAGATGGCCAAATATCATTGATAGAGTCAATGATATTGGCCCATAGTGGTTCCTTAGCCTGCCCAAGGGGTTCTTTCAGTGTTAGGTCCTTTTCCATGGCTTTCAATCTTTCACTCATCCTGACAACTTTTTGCACTTCTTCTTTGTGCATGATTTTGGCAAGCTCGTAATTAGTTTCCAAGCTTGTCACCTTTTCTTTGAGCTTATTCATCTCTATTGCCTGTATGGACATTTCTTCCATAGCTTTAACCTACTTTGCTGCTTCTTCACTTGATGTACCTATTGTTGACGTAGATTCTGTAGAAATCAACTGTGCTATGGCCATTGGAGTTGTGGGAGCCAATGAGGCTGCCAATGTGGAAGGAACAACCGTGGTGACTACTAGGATAATATTGACTGAGGTAGTGGCAAGATAAATTTGCTTTAATTGGATCAAGCTATCCAATTCCTTTTTTGTCTCCCTCAACTGATCATTTAGTTTAAGGACTAAGTCCATCAACTCTTCATGCCTTGTTTGATTTTCCAATACTTCCTGTGTCTGGGGATACTGCAGTTGAGGTAACTTCAATTGCTTCTTGAGTGTTGCAATGTCATCATTATTTTTCTTGATCAGTTTTACAGTAGCTTTGATGTCTTTTGAATCATGTCCAAATTCAATCACTAAGTCTTCCAAAGACTTGATTCTGGTGTCTTTGCCCTGTGAGGAGGCCTTTTCCAATTGATACTGGGCTGAAATGTTGTTCAATGAATTCTGCAACTGATGGGAAGCTATGGATTTTCCTATAAGGGTGGAGGAAATCATTTCTCCAACCTGTTTGTGAAATTCAATTTGGTCAATGGGATGAATATCCCTTGCCAATACTGATGAGCCCCAAAAATGGATAATTATATGGGCTCATTCAGCTTCCTAATTCGACTTAATCCACCATTCTCATTAGTTTATTGCATTTTTTTATTATATTTATGCTAATACAGTGAATTGGGTTAGTCATTATGCCAACAAGTTTAATGTGTGCTCTGTGTAGTCTTTTTGGTCAGTTTGGAAATAAAATCAAAGGTTTTAATGAGCACTTGGCAGCCAAATTCGTGGGAGAACAAGGGAGAGGATTTGTAGGAAGGTGTCCTCTTCATTTATGGGCCCTTACCTCGAATTCTCCATCATCATCTTGGAGTTCAAGGGCCACCAAATCAATTATCACAAGGGCAGCCGAGCAAGTGCTAGTAAAAGTGTTGTTAACTACAAGTTTTGGCAGCCGAGTCCATCCCTAAAGTTTAGGAGGATTGTTGGGGTCCTCAATTTGTATAAATAAGAAGGCTTAGGGCCTCATTTGGGTTAGCCAGTAGTTAGTCACTTTGTAGGCAGAAGCTAGCTAGTTTGTAGTTCGATTTTAGTCATTTTTTAGGCAGTAGTTTAGCTCTGCTTTTTAGCACATTTTCAAGTTTTCCTTGTGGACAGTTTGATGTAGCTATTATTTCTTGAGCAATAAAGATGAATCCAGCTTTGCACCAGCTCTAAATCTCTCTTAGGAGGCTTTCGCTCTTGGGGTTGGGCCCATCTCAAGTGCCCAGTACCTCCTTTGTTTACTTTCATGTGTCTTTGCTGCATTCCTAAAATAAAATCTGCTATTTATATTTAAATCTTGTTTTGTTATTTAGATTGCTTTTGATGATTAAAGTAGCTTTTTATGTTCAAATTTGTTTGATAATTAAATAACAAGGAAAAATCTCCAGAAAAAGGGCCAACAAACACCTTTGGTTTCACATCTCCCTCATTGGATCAGGGGCTGGAAATGAAGTAACCGTGCTGTCCCAACAAAAACACTAGTTTGCTTTACCATGCAATCCTTAGTGTACTGTTTTCATTTGCAGAAGTTAGTTATGTGTTCAGATCTCTGAAATGTTTTATTGCATAGTTGATATACATGGTTTTATTTCAAAATAAAGCCGTTGTTCATTCACTTTGTTGTTAGTTAGATTAGATTAGCTAGGACTTTGATTACTGCAAGACTTTGTTGATTCAGTTGAATGTACACTGTGCAAAGCATCTCTACCACTCTTTCACCCACCTACGCTTCATCAGAGCCATCTGTTCCATCTCCTAGCTAGGTTCCTCGTCTCACATCTATCCTTTTGCCCACGTAACCCTACCTTTTTGTGCAATCATTGTTTCAGCCTTCCTTGAGCCAATTCAGCCTTCTACACCTTCTCACCACTCCATCCACTAGTCCCTAGGCCACTTCAGACCCCTATCCTACCTCCATATCCATTCATGCATCTTCCCTCACTCACCCATTCTCTAAAATCCAATTTTTAAACATCCTGTAGAAATTTCTGAACATCCTGTAGAAATTCCTAAACATCCTGTAGAACCCCTACAGACTTCCTGTAGAAGCTCACAAATGAGGTTTCTTGAGAGCCAAAATTTCTGAAACTCTCTGGAAGGGTGTTAGGGACTCTTTAGACCCTCTCTGAACCTTCCCAAACTTTTCCAATCCTTTCTCCTTGTTGATCCACCCCTGCACAGTAAAGAACAGTGAAAGCATATGCATGATGAAACTGACGACTTAATCAAAAATAAAAAAAGATGTTTTCTTAGGATAGAGGTAGTCTAGACACATGTATTTTACCTTCATAGAAGTAATGGCATCTCTTTCAGTAGTTTTCATTCTCTTCTTTGCATCAGTAGGACTAGCTGGTAGAATTAGGATTTGCTAGGGTTTGTGCTTTCCTTCAGTTTTTCAATCTCTTTTCACAAATAGATTAGCTTCCTTTGAGTTAGCTTTCATCCATCAATTAAAAAGCTTCTTCTAAGAGCTCATAGAAGTTGGCTTAAGCTCCTAGCAGACTTGTGCCAGCTGACCAAGTGACAGCTACGGCAAGCGCTAGTACTTGTGCATTCAACACCGTCGCTTCCAAGTTTGTTACGAACTACCAGGTTGATAAAAGTAAAGAAGGGAGTCCCAGGAGTTGCAGCATTATTGCTGCAATACTGGAGCCCACCAAGCCTCCTTCAACAATTTCCCAAAAATCATTTGCTAGTGACTACAGATATGCTCTCATTCTGACTTTCCAGAAAACCAAGTTTGTTCCATTAAATAATGGTGGTCGGATAGAAGATACTCCCTCTGGATTTCTCATCTTTATGTATATCCCTTCAAGCGATCAAGCTTTTTCTGAAGAACCTGCTTTGATACCAATTGTTAGGAAAAATACTGAGACGAGGGGGTGGGGGGGATGAATCAATTTTTTACACACTTAAAATTTCTAACATCTTATTCTGTTTTGTGTACGCTACTATTATAAAATAAACTAGTGTATGTATGCAACTGTTATTAAAGAAACCTGCATATATCCAGATATCTTAACTAATCATTAATCTCAGTGCATCATTACTTCATTATTCATTAACTAGGGTTTGATATGCCCATAACACAAAGAAGAGTATAAGATGCCATTTTTACATATGATTCCATACCATCCATTGAATCATGGTTTTCAAGACACCATTGGTGACCTCTACTTATCCATTGGATTGTGGATAGTAGGGAGTTGTGTGTTCATGACATAAATTGGCTACTAGTTCTGTCATCATGGTATTGTGACAATGACTACTATGATCAGTCATGGTATTTTTGGGTAGCTCGAACCTAGTAGTAATATGGTTGAACAAAAAATGTGTCATGGTTACACCATCATTAGAGAAGGTAAGCATGGCCTCAAGCCACTTAGTAACGTAGTCAATGGCCACAATAATATATCCATGTTCATTGAGGAAGTTGGCTTGCACTATATAAAATCAATTCCCCATTTAACAAAGAGTCTAACAGCAACCACAATATGAAGTGAAGTAGGATGAGTACATATTTCTTTCTTAAATATTTAATAAGGGTGGCACTTCTGGATTGTGGTAATACAATATTCAAAGCTAAAAGGCCAACAATAATCGACACTGAATATTTTATGGGAATCAGAAAATCTAGAGAGATGATTGCCACATGCTCCAACATGGAAACCATTCAATACGTGTCCATCATGTTCATGTGTAAGGCATCAATGTAAGATCAAGTCAGCTCCATGGTGATAAAGGCTATCGTAAATAAAAAATAATTCTTAACTTGATGACATAAATGTTGATGCTTATCATGAGATAGTTGAGACAAAAAAACATTGAGTTTGGAGATAGAATAGGACATTCCCATTCAATGGATTAGATGAACTAATGAGGAATAATGATTCATCGGGAAAGGAATCATTAGCCATACGTTGTTCACCAACTTGGGGAAGTTTGGAAATTAAATATGTGAAACAAATGCCAATTATTTCTTGGACTTGGCAATAAATAATTCAAAATCAAACTTTTGAAGGATAATAATCCATTTCAAGTACTTTCCCCTAATGATTTGACGACTATGGATGTGTTTCATGGGGTTGGAATCAATGATTATTGTTTTATTTTGAAAGATTATATAATTTCAAAAACATTGGACAACTTATAAAACTACCAAAGCCACCTTTTCGATGCGAGAGTAGTGAAGCTTGGGACTAAAAATGTCTTTTCTCATATAGTAAATAAATTTTCATTATTGATCTCATCGTCCTTGATGACAAACACAACAATCATCAATATAGACGTAGAGAGATAGAGCATAAAGTCTTGATTTTAATCATGACGGATCAATAATGGGATAGACAACTATGCTTATTTCAAAGCATCAAAAAATATCTAGGCTTGGTCATCCCATACAAAAGGTACACCTTTCTTTAATAATCACATAAAACCATTTGTTATCTCAACATAATTAGTAATAAATCTACACAAGAAGTTGTCCTTCCTTTCTAAATGTTGAAGTTGGCGAAGAGTATGAAGAGGAGGTAGATTGATGATCACACGAACCTTCAAAGCATCAAATTTGTTCCCATCGTTAGACACAATGAAATCTAGTAACTTACTAGACACTACACAAAAGACACACTTGTGCAGGTTCAAACAAATTTCATAAAAGGGGAAATGTAAAAATATTTCCCTTAGATGGGAAAAATGGTCCTTACATTGGTGAGACATAACAATTTCGTAATTCAAATAACGCTCAAATATGTGTTTTATGTCATGAAAAGTGTATGACATGGCTCATTAGAAAGTGGCACCAATGATTTTTAAGACAAAAAGGAATATTTTTATAAGAAAATGTTCCCATGGGCAGATAAAGGTAATCTTTTGCTAATACTATGGTTTGATTTGTATTTGATTATAGCTAGAAAATCCATCCATAAAGGAAGAGATAACACTTCAGGTACAAGCATTGAGAATTTTATCAATGGAAAGGGATGGATAATCATCCTTTGTACAATCCTAATTGGCATCCCTATAGCCAATACTAACCCTAATTTTCTCTTTTTCAGTGACTAGAATAGGATTAGAAACCCACTCTGTCAATAGTACTATATAGATTAAAACAACATATAAAAGTTTGTATACCTCTGCTTTAATCGAAGCTGCTTTACAAGGGTTCAATTCCCTAAGATTTTCCCAAACTGGCTTGGATCCATCATATGTTTTAATTTCATGTTAGACAATATGTGGGTCTTCTAGTCATTTATTCATAAGATCAAGCAATAAGATCATGTAATTCTTTGAAAAGAGTGGTGTAAATTTCAATTTCTTAAGGAGTAAAATCTGCACTAGTCATGATGTTTTCCACGAGATGTAATTTTGTAGCAATGTTGATGGGTATAATTCTCAATATGTTTTCTAAATTCCCCTCTAAGAAAATATCATGTAACATGGTGGATGACTAGGACCACTCAGCAAATCTAGAGGAAGCCAAGATAATGGGTGACTTATATAACACTTCTTGTCAAGGAATGAATGGTGATCGATGGTGAATTTCTTTCAAATAAAGATAAATAATAGACATTACCTCTAGAATAACTTCATAAATAGGAAAATCGTCATCCCAAAAGTCATGAGAAAGTGGATGGTCAACAACTCGTATCAGAAAAGTATAATCATCTAGTTCTTCGTTGTAGATTTCGCCTCGCTCAAAATGATAATATCTTTATTGGATCCTATCATAACCAATAATATTAAGACATAAATGAATTTTCTCAACATACGAATCTACATCTGGAGGAAAGGGCACCACCCAAGGGTCAAGTGACTGATGGGATCCACTAGTGAAGGAAGAGATAATGTGCATGGGAGAAAGAGTAGTATATGTAATATTAGGTGGAAGCATAGGGACAAAACCCATTAATTAGGACCTCTTAAATAGTCTTGCACCATCATTATAATAAGATGGATGGTTATTCCAAGCAAATGGAAGTATGGTGTTTGTAGTGGTCAATTTGGTCATTGACATATAATATAAAAGTTGATCAATAATAATGATCTTTAATTTCATGGGGAATGTGAAGAACATGAAATATAGGCAACTCAACCATAGTTATAGTAGAAAACCAACTAACAAAGGAGAAAATTATACTAAAGAGGGTCGTCAAAAAAATTCTACATCAAAGGCAATGATTTTCCCCCTAGCTCAATGAAAAATGTTAGAAGTGTTGAAAATTGTGTTTTAATTGATAACAACAAGTTTCCTAGATGTCAAAGTGGTTTCATAAGGAAGCTATTGAAAATGTAGCAAGAAAATATTAGTTTGACCTTGCCTTGGTCAAACTAGAGAAAATTCAAATTTCCACATCAATAGAATCTTGAAGGTAGTTAACTGAGGTGACATAGCACTTTTCACTCAGTTAAATTAGTTAATTCAAGTTGGGGAAGCTTGAGTTCTGTTCGGTATGATTGAATGCTAATTTGTAGAAATATTTTTTAGTTAAGCTGAGTTATTGTCAATTAAACTAGTTCCAACTTTTGGAGAAACTAGTTTAAGTTCAAGTTGTGCAATATAAATTAAATCACACTTAGTGATCATCCAGTTAACTAATCAATGAACCCAAAATAAGTTTTACATGCATAGAATTCTAGTTATGAAATTAAGATGGATATTCCAAGGCAATGTACTATCATTTGTAGACTAGTCCCATGTGTACAAGTGGTGCATGCAGTGAGAGAATGGGTCTACATGAATTTGCACAATCAATTGAGGAATTTCCCTAAAAAAATAGGGGCTAACTCCTCAAGGACAACACAAGGAAATAGGAGCTTGGAGGCTTCAAAAATTGGCTAAGCATTGGCCAGGTTTAGTCAGTCAGGCAGAGAGATAAACTATAAACTTGAAAGTTGTCCTAAGGCTTAAGCAAGTAGTGTATTTCATCTTTATTCTTTGATTAATGTAATATAGATAGTAAGGGGTTTCGAGAAATTTCTTTCCCATAGATAAATCTCTGTGTATGTGTGATGTTTCTTCTTTCATGTTAATGTTATGTGTTCTTGATCGTGAATTAAATTCCACATATCAGTAGAGTAGCTTCGAGTCTTGTGATTTAGTAAGTTTCATGACCATTTTCAAATATACACATTAATTTCTACATGGTATCAGAGCTTGATTCATAGTAGAGAAGATATTGTGAAATTGTCCTTACAGGAGGATCAAATTTTCAAGATCAATTCTTCAAAGCTAGAAGGATGGATTTCAATGGACTAAGACTCGAGTATGCCCTTGAGGGAAGCTAGAATTATGTTGCTTGGAAGGACCACATGGAGGCAGTTCTGGAAGATAATGGGTTGAAGGAATTCATCGATACTGATATCCCAAAATGAGTAGCAACTGATACTTGGAATCTAACAGAATGGAAGAAGTGTGTTGCCAAGGTGAAGAGGCTCATTAATAGGTAAACTATATGGGTCACAATTCCACTCTCCAACTTATTAAATTAACGTTTCTCACATTTATTTACATATTTTGTTATATTTTTCTTAGTGAGAAGGGTAAACATGAGTTGTTATGTCATGTGGCCTAATATGTATTAAATGTAGGAATTGGAGTAGTTTTGGGTTAACTTAAGTGCAGGAACTCGAAGTAGGAAAAAAAGAGATATTTTAGGAGATTGGTCTCCCTCCTTAACCCTCAAATCATTCGAAGATTCCTCCACCATATCTCATCATCTCGGAGTTACTAGTAGCCAAGCAAACTGAGTCCATGAGCAGCCAAGCTAGTGATAGTTAAAGAAAAGTTATTCTAAAGTTAGGAAGCCAAGTCTCCCTGTTTTCTAGGGAGTTGTTGGTAACTCTAGTTTGTATAAATAAGAGAGCTAAGGGACTCATTAGGATTCTATTTTTTGTTGTAGCCAAGAGGCAATTCGACCTAAAACATTGTGACTATTATTGTTATGTTGTATTTGGAATTTTGATGATAATGAAAAATTCCACCTTGATCTAGCACTGAGTTGACTTAGAGGGTTGAAACTCTTGGGTTAGGGCCCAACCCTAGCAATAGAAGTTCCTCTTTCTGTATCTGTATTTTTAGATTAAAATGATAGTTAGTTGCTGAAGTTTATTTCTATATTTTTTAGCTTGGCAAGTATTTGAATTATTGCTTAACCTAGTTTTCATTTATTTGAAGAGGTAGATCAAGGGTGTAGTAGTGAAGGAAATTACTTCAGAAAATCTTGTGACATTGGCCTCTATCTCATCTCCCTCATGGGATCATGATTAGAGGGCCCCACTCTCACAGCCCCCAAAACAGAGTTTGTCTTTTGGTCATTGCATAGCTTAGGGTTCATTCTTAGTTATATAATTGTTTATGATTTCTAGGAAGAACTTGCAGTTGTTATCTTGTTTCCTTAAGTTTGTTGTAGCTTAAAAGGAATTCCATTTCATATATCTAGTCCTTAATAATAGATATATCAACGTTCTCAAATTCAACTCATCTTTTCCATGTTGACATGTAGTGAATGCATAAATGAAAAGGAAAACAAGTTTTGTTGCAGGGATTGTGGATCTGTAGGGAGGGACTCATCCAACCAGCTTCACCTAGGTCTTCTCCACCTTCTTCCAAGGCCTATCAACCCATAGTCTAAACCTCTATTTTGCAGTCATCGTGAGCAAGCCACCTTAGGAAACTCCAACCTCCTTGGAGTGTTGGTCTTAGTCTTGGGTAATGTGCACCTTCCCTACACCTTATATCACCATAATACATCTCTACAACACCTGATCTTACCTTTATTTCCCCCCTAAGCCCTTCAACTAACTTCCTGTAGCAAACCAGGAAATCCTGCAGCAAACTAAGACATCCTGTAGCAGTTTCCTGTAGCAGCTACAGATTCTCCTGTAGCAGCCTGTTTGACCCTGTTTTGACCAATTATGTTAGTATAAGAGAAGTTTAGGCCCTCATATTGGATTCCATGCATATCAGTTCCACCTGAGAACATCTCTCCCATGCCTTCTCCCCGTTGAACCTCAAAATTACCCTCTCCTTGACAACTTTTCTCACTTCTTTCCCTTGCTTTTCCATAAGATTACAGATCCCCATCAATGATAAATGATATATTTTATCTTAAGGAGGGCATTAAATGATTGACATGTTATATTTTTATTTTTTTTCTATTTGAATAAGTTTTTGCAAATTAGCTACGAAACGTAGCCTATTCCGCAGCTAACTAAGTATTCCATAGCTACTTCCATGGTCTACCAGGTTCCAGGTGTCAAACGAAGAAACCGGCCACATGGGCATCTTTGGAATTGTCTCCACATGGATTCTATCTTAGTCACTCAGCCCAGATCGATAAAGAAGTAAGCTCAAGACCATATTCAAAGGTGGAGTCAAACATACGAAACCTAGAAGCAATAGGAATCTTTGTCTACTCTTTCATGGTTAATTAATAAATCCAACAGTTCTGTTGCAGCATTAACTCGGATTAGCCACCTATGTTAATGGTTCTGTGTAAATATCTCACTCGAATTCAAGTCACCTGTAGCTGATCAAACATTTACGTGGTCCTATTGTGATACGTATAAGCCACCTATAGCTAATTTTCCTCAAAGACAATTATGAATATTTTCTTTTAAATACTGATTGTACATAACCGAGAGGGGTTCGAAGATTTTTTTGTATTAAGTTCAAACTTTCAGCTCTGTATTTTTGGACTTTGTTCCTATTTATAATATAAAGTTGTGTGTTTACCAATGATTTTTTGAAAAAGAATTTTCAATTAGTTAGCAGCTTAACCCAGTCAGTTACAGACGGCCCCTGAACTGAAGGAGGTTTTCTTTCCATTTGTTTTATGTTCAGTTTTAATTTCACCATTTTCTTTTAGTAGTATTTCTAACTTAGGTTGATTTCTTGAAGTTTGATTTCTTTTAGTTTTGAATAGTAACATAATGTTAGAACTCAATTGTGCAATCTTGTTTCTCCAAACCATTTCATGAAAGGAAACGACTTTGTTTCTAAGCAGAGTAAGGTTAAAAGTAATGAGAACGCATTGTTGACTAGTTTACTCACTTCTTTTGTTATTTATTTTCTAGTTCAAATTGTCAACACAATGTGTTAATGAATATTTTTGATCACCATTTCAAGTTGATACCCATCCTAAACTAAATGGTTAGACATTCACTCTACACAATGGATGAAATCAATCAGTTACCTTCTGCATGTTTATATTTAGTTCTATAGATCATAAAGTACAGAAAGTTGCTTGTATTCCATCTCAAGAAGGTTATCTTTCAAAATTGAAGGTTAGAGTAACTAGAAGTACTTCAGTTAATTTCATTCTCTATATTTATTTCAACATGCCTTACAACTTCACCTTTCAATTTTAAGAATTAGATTCATGACTTAGGATTAATGACAAGATAGGACAGATGCTCTGTTTTTCCTTCTTTTAACTTAGATTTTGACTATTTTTAAGCTCTTAGTTCACCTTTAGGAAATTTAGATTCAGTTTCTCATAGTTCATATTGTACATCATTAGGAATAAAAGAACATAAACCCCCAAAAAAATATAAAAATACAAAACAACGAAGTAGGAAGGGTTAACTGAGCACATATAGTGCACTACTCTTCATCAGCTTACAAACCTCGGTTGCTAGTTCATGCAAGCAATTTAGGAAACTAAATTGACTAAACATTTTGGCGCCACTGCCAGCGAAGTGTAATTAGGTAACCTTATCTCTTACATTAAAAAAAAATGATATGCATAAAGAAAGAGACTCTAGGGGTAGATTTATAGCTAGAGGCAGGAGTTCAATTCCTACAACACCACCTACTCCACTAATAACAAGAAGAGATACACCTCCATCTCAAGCTCATACTCCTAGCCATAGAACTCCTGAAGTTCTAAGCTAAGAAATCTAATCAAAAGGATCTCCTATTTCATTTACTGAGGCAGTCCTAGAGGGAAAAAATCTTGAGTCCCCAACAAAAGGAGTAGCCTTTTTCACCTCCATAGGGGAGCACATTTTAGTTGAAGAATTAGGAATACTTAGTGAGGAAGAAGAATTAGAACCTCTCTCCCACATACCATTAATAGAGGAACTAGAGGAAGAGAAAGTAACCTTGCAGGTTGAACCTTATACTGACTCTGAAGAAACTATAATGGTAGAAGGAGAGGATGGAGAATTCACTCTGTTTGGAGGAGGGGGTAGAGGGAATAATATAAGAGGTAGAGGAAATAATGGAGGAGGTATAGGAAATAATGGAGGAGGCAGAGGAAATATGGAAATAGATAATTCTTTTGGATTCCCTATAGTGGATGAAGAAACAAATGCCACAATGAAAAATATCTCACATTCTGTCCTCCCAAATTTCCATGGGTTAAAAAGCGAGGATCTTGAAACATTTTTATTTGAGTTTGAAGTCTTGTGTAGAACTTATGATTACTTATAAGACTCTCAAAAACTTAAATTGTTTCCTTCAACATTGAAAGGAGCTACTTTGAAGTGGTTCATGGGGTTGGTCACTCAGTCCATTAGAACATGGAATGACATGAAGAAAGTGTTTTTGGATAGGTATTTGGGTTTTTGCATGCCTACCAATCACAAGGATGAAGTGTTCAAAATGATGCAAAGAGAGGATGGAAATTTAGAGGATTTAATTGAGAGATTCAACTATAACTTGAAAAGAGCAAAGATGGATAATTTAGATGAAGATACCTTAAAAGCTCTTCTATTAAAAGCCATTAGAGATGAGTGGATAGATATCCTTAACATGATGGGGAAGGGAGATATCTCTCAACTCCCATTAAGTGACATAGCAGAATTATGTGTTCATCTCTTAAGAGGGAAATCCAAAACTGGGAAAGGTCCAACAGATCCTTCTCTTGTTAGAGTAAATAAATCTGCAACTGGATCAGTGAGTAGGGCAGAAATTGGTAATATGCTTGATGAATTCAAAACAGATATTCTAGGGAGCCTTAGTGAGCACATAGACATCCTTAAGTTTCAAAACAAGTAGAAAACCGAGGTTGATTCTTTAGCTATTTTCTGTCCCAAATGCAAAAAAAAAACACGCTTTAAGAGAATGCCCTTTGGATGCAAAAATCATAGAGACTTGTGTGATTTGTTCAGAAAACCATGAGACCAAGGGTTGTCCTTCAATTCCAGGTCTTAAGGCTATTTTTCAAGAAGAAACAATTCCAAATTCAACAAAATCTCTTTACTGTGTCTCTAGAAGACCTTGGCAGTGGCCACAAAATCAGGGATTTAACAATCAAATGTATCTTTAGCCCCCACCAAATTGGAATTCTTGGTAGCAACCTTGGCCTCAACCTCAATCTCAACCTTGGGCTCAAGTAATAAAAAACCCTTATGGAAGATTTTCTCAATATTATCAATATCCTCCATCATATCAGAATTATCCTCCCCCACAAATTCCACAACAAAATCAGCAGCCACAGCATCAAAATCAGAACCCTCAACTTTCACTACCATTTCCACAACAAAATCCACAACAAAACCAAAATCCTCAACTCTTACTACCATTTTAGCAGAGACCAAATCAGCTACCTGCCCAACCATTACCAAACCCCAACAATAAAAATCCTCAGAATACTCACATGGTGGAAGGAAAACAATTTCCAACTTATATGATTACTCCTCTAGATCTCAATGATGTTCAACTGAGATCTGGTAGGATATTAGAAAATTAAAGGCCTTTTGTATTTATTCAGGAACAAGACAATTCTAAGGAAGATTCTCTACAGCCCAATAAAAGTTTTGAAGGAAAATCTCTCCAAAACCAAAATATTGAAAAAGAAAAACAGAAAGAACCAGCGAACTCAACTCCTATCATTGAGCAACCAATACCTACTTCTGCACCTCCTTTTCCTGAAAGATTACAAGTTGATAGAGGAGTAGAAAAACAGATTATGTTGCCTAATTATGATTTTCTAGATGAATTGAAAAATGTCTGTATCAAAATCCCTTTGTTACAAGCCATTAAGGATACTCCAATCCTAGCTAAAACAATAGAGTTGAGCTGAGAGTTACTATGCATGACCCAACTTCCAAGATGCAGTTATGAAAAAGGGGTCTAACTTGCCCAAAATTGACTGCAAACACCCAGTGATTCATGATCACATCCCCCCCCCCCCCCCAAGACTTCTTAGAGAAATTTTAAGGATCATTTAACAATTTTTTTAGGCATGCACTTTAGTATTTGGTTTTCAAGAGCTTGTTTATGCATGTGTTTCATTGGTTCTTTCAACAAATTTAGGTCCAACATTCAAGCAAATTTCTTAGACCTTTCCAGAACTCTGTCAACAATATTTATGAGTCTTCATGCTCTTTTTTTAGGCTGTGTTCTTACTCGTGCTTTCCCAACACATGTTATTCATTTTTACAAACATTTTGTGACCATGGTACCCATGAGCCTTGTATGCATAGCTTGTTCACTATTTTCATTAGTTTTATCAGAAATCCATCAAGAAAGTTTCCTGCCCTCTCATACTAGTTGTAATAAAACATAAATTAACTCATGCATCCATATAAAATATCCATGAACTTGTCAAAACCATGAGTAATATCAATAACATTAGCACTTCATATAACAAGACATACACCATGCATGTAACATGCACTTAAACAGTAATGGAGCCATGACAAACTTGTCACATAATCAACACATGTTTTTCATAATCAAATCAAAACTTGTGCTCATTGATATTCATTAAAGAATAATACATATTAACATATGCATAGTTCCAACCAAGTTAGGGACTTCCACGTTCCACCCGACCATAGATTGGGCTGAACCAATTCTTTCTTCCAACCCAATCATCCTCGTGCTATATTCAAAGCCTAAATTTGGGATTGCAATGGATAAACCAAAACATAACCATACATGGAATCCAAAGGAAAACCACCTCCACCCTCAAGCCACAATGATTTCACCTATGGAAAGAATCACCAAAACCAACACAATCTTGAATGCCTCAGAATTGCTTCACCATACCCAGAGGATTTTTCCTATCCTCACCCACTTGTCAAGGGCTCACTTGGAGAAAACAATCTCCACCCTCAACCCTTGGGATTTTTCTGAGACCCCCTCACCTAGGATCCAAAATATATTGGCATCCAAAGCTTAACCAAACAAGTTTCATAGAACCCACTAAATCATGGCTATCCAAGAAATGGCATGAGGCATGGCTATACATGACTGTTAATCCAGGAAAATATCCATGCCAATGTCAACAAAAAAAAAAGACCAGAAAACCAATTCATGAACCATGCATTCAAATATCAGCAAGATAAATCAAATATGCACACTATTACCTGCAAAAATACTCCTGTTGGTTGTTATTTTTTTTTTGTTTACTTTTTCTAGAATGTTAGCTCCTTCTCTAGGACGAGTTTTTCTCAGCTATTTTTTGCCCTTGTTTGCTATTGTTCAAGCCTTCTGCTAGCTAGAAATTGCCTCTAAAGTATTGTAACAATCCTCTTCTTGGTTGCAATTTGAATTTCTCTTGAGCTACTTGTTTTCCTTCTTTTTTTGTTGGTTATTCTTTTCTCAAAAAATGTTGTATTTTTTCCCCTTGCTTGTCATGCTTGTGCCTAAGTGTTATATCTTTTTTCTTTACTTTTTCCCAAAAAGAAAGCTAGAATGTTCTCTCTCCTTTTTTTTCCTTCATTTTTTCCTTTCATGCATATTATTTTACTATTTTTATAATTTTCTTGCCTTTTCCTCTTCCCCACTTGCTGAAGTGGAATTTATTTCATTTTCCTTTATTTATTTTGCATTTTTTCCTCATGTCCTTTCTGGGCTGTAATAATTAATTTTCCATTTATTGCCTTTTTCCTCTTGCCAATGCCAATTTCCTTAGCGAATAAATAATTAACCACAAATGGATCCCAATGTAATGTTTTTTTCCCTAATTTAGCTCGGAATATGCGTCGCATGACCTTGATTTGTTTTTTTCTTTTATATTGTCCATAAATTATTTATTTACATGGAAATTTAACCCAAGGCTATCACAAACCCCTTCCCCTTGGGGAACACCGAGGAGAACACCATCGTCGGTGATCTATGACTCTTATGACATGACAACATGAAAAACATACTACTTATGGAGATTTATAAACAAAACTCGATACAATATTTATAGTGATATATACATATGCACTTTGATTCAAGCAGAAAATAAATAAGGATACAATTCTCACATCTTATCATACATTTCCCATGTGGCTTTCTCCGGCCCAAAGTGCTTCCATTTCACTTTAACTTTCTCTATTGCTGGGTTCTAGAGCATGAGCTTCCCCTATTGCAAAATGCATTGAGGCTTTAGATGGAACTCTCCCTCTAATCTGACATGCAATAAAGACTAATTAATCACCTGATAAACATCATGTACATATCTTTTAAGCAGAGAAACATTGAAAACATCGTGGATTTTCACTGATGGAGGCAAAGCAAACTTATATGCCACTGGTCCAATCATTTCAAGGATTTCAAATGGTCCACAATAGTGAGGTGACAACTTAGCACATAACCCAGTCTTCAAGGAGATCTTATTGGGCTTGATACATAAATACACATGCTCTCCAACCCAAAACTCCTTGAATACTCTATGTTGGTCTGCATAGCTCTTCTACCTATCTCGAGCTTCCTTCAAATTCTTTTTGATAACTTTTATCTCTTGCTCCATCTCTTTTAAAATATCAAGTCCATTCAGCACCCTTCTCACAAGATCACTCTAGCTGATAGGAGTCTCCCATAGAGAGCCTCAAATGGACTCATCATCAAGGATTCATGTTACCCATTATTATAAGCAAACTCCACTAGTGGAAGATACTCCCATTTCCTTTGTTAATGCATGACATACATCATAAACATATCCTCAAGGATCTTATTGATCCTCTCTGTCTACCCATATGTTTGCAGACGATAAGCTATACTAAAGGATAGCTATGTCCCCAAGCTTGAAAACAATTCATTCCAAAACTTGGAAGTGAACTTGACATCTCTATCTGATATAATCCTCTTGGGAACTCCATGTAACCTCAATATCTCCTTAATGAATATATGAGCCACTTAACTAGATGAATTAATAGACTTTACTGCAATGAAGTGAGATACCTTGCTCAACCCATCAACCAGAACCATGATTTAATCATGCCTCCTTGATTTCCTTGACAATCTTGTAATGAAATCCATGGAAATGACCTCCCATTTCCATTTCGGAATCATAATAGGTTGCAAAAATCCAGTTGGATGCTTGCATTAAAATTTCATCTATTGATAGTCCAAGCACTTAGCAACAAAATCAGTCACCTCTTTCTTCAAATTAGGCCAATAGTAGAACTTATTAATGGTTTTCAAAGTCTTCTGGTATCTTGGATGGCCTGAATATGGCTTGAAATGAAACTCTCTCAAAATGGGCTTCTTAAATTCACTATTATTAGGCACATAGATCCTACACCTGAATCTAACCAAGCCATATTTTTTGAAATGATACTCCTAATCCTTATCACCCTCACCTTTTTGTTGCAATCTCTACTTCAATTGCGGGTACCTCTCATCATGCTACCTTGCATGCAAGATCTTCTCTTTCAAATCTGTCCCATAAGAGCTCAAAGATAAAATATGATTCACTTACACTCTCCTAATGCGTGCATCCACAACCCAATTCTCTTTTCCTTTGATGTATTTGATTTCAAATTCAAATTCACTAAGAATAACCAACCATCTAGCTTGCCTTGCATTCAAGCTGGGATGGTCGAACAAGTACTTTAGTCCACTATGATCACTCATCAAAATGAACTTCATGCCAAGGAGATAATGTCTCCACATCTTCAATGCATGAATTATAGCCGCCAACTCAAGATCATGAGTCACATAATTCTGCTCATGTTCATTCAAACTTTCGTGATTCATAGCATACCACCTGTCCTTCTTGCATCATGACTCCAAGTCATTCCTTGCAGAAATCTGTACAAACCACAAAGTCCTTATGAGGATTTGTAATCCTCAAAACTAGAGCATTGGTAAGCAACTGCTTCAACTAATCAAAGATGGATGCACACTCAGTAGTCCATTCAAACTTTTTTCCTTTCCTATGCAAAAATGTAATAGGATAGCCAATCTTAGAGAATTTCCTTATGAACCTCCTGTAATAACCTATTAGTCCCATGAATGATATGACCTCATTCACATTCTTTGGAGCTACCCACTCCATGATAGCCTTAATAGATTATGGATCCACTACTATCCCCTCTTGGAAACAATATGTCCCAAGAAATGAATTTGAGACTGAAAGAGGCTACACTTTCTGAGCTTGGAATATAACTTATGCTCTCTCAACAATCTCAATACTGATGCTAGATGCTCTGCATGCTCTTCCTCATTATTTGAATAGACCAATATATGATCAACAAATACTATCACAAACTTATATAGGTAAGGGCACAACAAAATGTTCATCATGCACATGAAGGTGGCTGGAGCATTGGTAAGACCAAAAAGAACCACCACAAAATCATAATGGCCATACCTTGTACGAAATACAATCTTATAGATGTCTTCATCTTTGATGCACACCTAATGATATCATGATCTTAGAAAATACTGTAGCTCCCTTCAACTGATCAAACAAATCATCAATATGAGGAAATTTATACCTATTGTCGATGGTAATCTTATTCAACTACCTATAATCAATGCATAATTTAAGAGTACCATATTTCATCTTTACAAAAAACACTGGTGCTCCCCAAGGATATACACTTGGCCTTATGTATCCCTTATCAAACATCTCTTTAAGATGAAAATTCAATTCTACCAACTCAAGAGTGCTCATCTTGTATGATGCATTAGATGCTAGTGCTTCCCCAAGCATCAATTCAATAGAGAAATCTTGTAACAACTCTTGTGAAAAGTTCATGTAATAAAAGTAAATAAAGGAAAACAATAAGACCATGGGGAAGGGACACATATTCCAAGCTGAATTTTAAGAAAATATATCCCAATGGGCATCACTGGATGTGTGTTTTGGCTAAGGAAAATTGGCAAAGGCTAAGGAAAAGGCATTAAAAGGAAAAAAAGGCATCTTTGGTATATGCATTTATGAAATAAAGGAAATTAGGATAAAAGGAAGGTAAAAGCTCACAAGTTGCATGTGAGGAGGAAAATGAAGGAAAATAATGGAAAATGAAGAAATTAGAGGCCTCATTCATAAAAAGGCTCCTGGGGATCAATTGGTAGGTCTTGATAGTGTAAGATCTTGGTCAGTGAAATTTTGGAGCTCTCTCATTATTTTATATCTCTCTCTCTCACTCTTGGTCACTTAGAGTTTTGTTGGAGCACTCTAGCTTTGGATCAAGGAAGGAAAAGAAGGAAAAGGGAAAGGAAGGAAAGCAAGGATCAAGGAAGAAGAGAAGGATAAAAAAACTTCAACGATAATACTTGCAGGTAACCTTTTGCATGTGTGATTTCCTAGCTGGCTTGGACATGCATGGATTTGCATGTTAGTGTAACGTTCTCTTGCTATCGGTGGCATGGTTTTTCCCAGTTATGACAGTGGTTTTCAGCCTAACCTAACCTTTTTTTGGATGCCATGGTGTGTTGGGATGTTGATCTTGGTTTTGAGATTTGGAATTTCCATATGGATTTTGGAATCTGGGGTGGAGGTGGTCTGAAGGTTCATTCCCAAAGGCCTAGGAATCCCTTGACCAGTTTTGGAAGGATACACGGTAAAGCCTGAGGGAGCAGTCTTGGTTTAGGGCCTAGTGATCTTGGTTTGGGTTGCAGTAAAGCCTAAGAGACAAGGAGACAGAAAATTCCTCAAGGATAGTGATGGATTTTGGATGGCATTCCAAGTTCTGTTCGGTTGTGTTCAGAGCACCGCTTTTGGTGTGATCACGGTTTGATGAGGGTGGAGGTGGTTTAACCTCTAGATTCCCTTGGTTGTTCTATGAGATCCCACATTCATCCTTGGAATATGGCATGAGGGTGACTGGATTAAAGAGAGATTTGGTTCAAACATGTCTATGGTTGGGTGGTACGTGGAAGTCCCAACCCTGGTTGGATTTTCCTATGAGTAATAAAAGCTAAGTTCTCTTACTTTTTCACTGATTTATATATGGATTCAACGACTATCTTATCTATGATACTTACATAGTTTTATGTTGGTTATAAGCATGGTTAAATGACTAGTTTATGTCATGGTTATTTAATGTATTTACTTGTAACTTCTAAATGGATGGAAGCAAGACCTAGTTGATGATGTTGTAGCTCAATGGAGAAGGAGGTGATCCTTCTGGATATATTTCATAAGTTATTTCAGTCATTTATGCTCTACTTGTATCCTAGACCTGTAGGTTGCATATTTACTAAGTGTTTGACAAAATTTCAGTCCTAGTTGGGGATCCTAAGGTCTAGTCCCGAGGATGATTTTTGATTGATGAGCATTTTTAATATGTTTTTAATGAATTATGAAAGTTACAAGAATTTCTGGGTAGAGGCCAGGATTATGGGCTAGAAAAGTGGCTTAAATCTCGGGGTCGTTGGCACAAAACTAGAAATTTTGGTCCACAGTTGCTAGTAGGCAGGCCTGTGAGAGTGACTTTAGGTTGCTGGAGCTCCCTTGCCCATAGCATGAGAGTGACTATGGACTAAGAGCTGCATAATAACAGTGGGACACAGTGACAAGTTGTCTGAGTGGCTGACTTGTCTCCTTAGGTTTTTGTTGATGATGTTGGATGAATGTATGTGATGTTCTATTTTATATTAGATAACTTAATTATTATGTTATATGTTGTTGATGATTATGTTATAGGTTAACTTGTTGTTGTTATCTGACAGTTAGCTTGACGATTAGGCTATATGTTGTTGATGAGAATGATATTTATCTTGACGATTAGGGTTATAACATTTATACGTTGATGTTATAGGTATCATGCTAAATTGGATTCGCCTATGCAGATGGTTATGGTTATGATATTCAGGTATGAACTGACATATTTGTGGTATGGTGTTGTACTAATCCAGATTGACTTTGCATATGTGTGAATGATAATTGTGTATGAGTTATGATGTAAACATGTTAGCTGGTGACTATTATGGATAGCATGATCTTATTTATGTTTGAGTTGATATGTTGTGAAGTTATATCGTGCTAATTAGATTGGTTGTGCAGACAAGATAGCCTCCCCTGAGACACAGTAAGCTACAAGTTTGCTTATGTTGTATATTTGGTGCTTGACTATTTGATTATGTCGTCTAGTTGATTTATTTAACATGGTATATTGCAATTTGGTTGAATGTTTGATGAATTGCATATTGTGAGTATGTGTTCAAATGATCTTGTTTTAAGATGATTGAGCTAATACACATGAGTTGAGATAGCTGACACGTACTTGAGTATGATAGGTGATAGTTGTAGCATTATGTATTATGATTGATGACTATGAGTTGACTATCGGTTATGACATGATTGTTAGTCCTGGTAAAGGTTGATTTTGAATTGATATATATGATTGTGGAACATGTGGTTGACATTTGTGAGTATTTGTAGGAAGCATGCTTGGTATTAGCATGACAAATTAACAGTTGATGTGTTTATATAACTAACAGTTGGGTGATGCGACAGTGCATAGTAAGCCTCGATTGCAACAAGGAAAAAGGTAACAGAAAGGAATTGGGAAATAATTTCTTTGGCTAGGTTTGGAAACCCTGATTCCAAAAAAATGATTTCTTTGAATATAGGGAGTATTATTAACATTGATTTTGTTGACATTATGTGGATATGTGCTAGATTCATGAATATGTACTTGACAGGTATATTAACTAGTCTATAGTTACAGGTGGTCTTGTCAAGATAATTGGAGTCCCTTGACATATGGCGTGGATGTGTTAAATTTCAAGGAAACAAGATTGGCACGATAATATAAGGTAACTGATTTATTTTTACGTTTATTTATGCACTGACATTATGTGTTTATTGCAGTATAATGTAGGGAGTTGCATGGCAAGAGAGATTTCCATGAATCTTGAAGAAGGCTCAGGTTGAGATTTCCTTTGGAAGCACTGGGAACCATGGGGATTGAGTGATGGTGTCTATTGTTAGTCTTATGGTTTTGGTATTTTGCGATTGTTGTGCTTAATTTGTGATTTTTCGTGTGTCTGGTGCATAGCTATGCCACTTTTCTGTGGTGTCGTATTGTTGTTATGGGTTTTCATGATATTCTTCTTGTTTGTTTCTTGGGTTTCCTTTTATGTTCTGAGTCTTGGGAATTGGTTGGGAAAGAGGAAAGTTAGTGGAGCTCGGGGAGATTCATGTGGTACCCAACATGTAATGTAAGACACGGATGAAGCTCTGTGCATGAGTAAGCGCAACAGAAGGTAAGACTGACAATTGGTCGGACTGGGTGGTCCATTGTGGTAAATGGACGGTGGCAGTGTAGACATAAGAAAGGTAACCAAAAAAAGTAAATTAAATGGATCTTAGGTGTTAGGTTCCTTGGCTATGTTGGGAAATATTTTTTCTCAATATTGTGCATGGTGTGCATGGATAAAGGAATTTCACTTAACCTAGACCTAATGTTATTTGGTAATTATTTTATGATCATGATTATACTAATGTTTATATATGTATACATGTATGCATGTATGTTGTTGTCTAACAAGAGGATGATTGTTTTATGCTAATGATTATATATGTATGTATATATGTATCTATGTCACTATTTGACAGGGTTGGCAAGGATCATTCTTGTGGAGGAATGTTTGCTTACATAGGCAAATGGCATGAAGAAGTTTCTAGTCTTACAAAGAATCAATTAAGAAGAGTAGTCATGACAAATATACAAGGTCAATATCATATGTTTATGAGTTGATATTATGTGATTATATTATGCCTATGTTATGTTATGATAGGTGACACTAAGAGATACATCGGTGAAATGAAGCAGTGTTGTTGCGGCATGTTGGGACAAGCATGGATAAGACACCGGGAGCAAGGTTTCTTGGTAGAGACAATGTGCTTTTGGATGTGAGGTACTATTGTTGTATATGTTGTACATTTTTCATCTATGATGTTGTGCGCATGTAGTGTTGTGTATACATAGCATGTGTACATGTTGTTTATGCAATGTTATGTACAAGATGGTACATATAACATTGTGTGAATATTGCATATGCAATGCTATGTACATGTTGGAAATGTAGTGCTATGTATAGATTATGCTATGTACATGTTGGATATGTAGTGCTATGTACATATTGTGTTCTATGCATGTTGTACATATGGTGTTGTGTGCATTATTGTACAAGTGGTGTTGTGAGCATGTGGTGCTGTGTACATGTCATACATGTGGTGTTGTGTGCATGTAGTGATATGTATATGTCGTGCATGTGATGCTATGTACATGCAGAGTCGTGCACATGTTGTGCATGTGATGCTGTGCACATTTGGTATTGGGTACATGTTGTATAGTGGTGTAGTGTACATGTGGCATTGTTTACATGTTATGCAGGTGGTGCCATGTACATGTGATGTTGTGCACACATTGTGCAGGTGGTTGTAGTGTACAAGTGGTAGATATGGCATTGGTGTAGATGCATGTATTACATGGTTTTGTATGACGTGTGTAGCTATATGTGTGTGATGCACATTACGTGTATGTGCACATGGCTGAGGAGAAGGCACTAGGTGTTTGTCTGGTGTGGCAACCGATCCAGAGTGCATACAAAATAAAGACAAAGGTGGAAGCTAAGGATTGATTAAAGGATAAGTATCAGTATTTTATTTCAGTTTTAGCATGCATGTGATTTATGATTCTGGTCTATGGTGATTACATGTGATCTATGATTGGGTTTATGATGGTTACATGTGATTTATGATTTTGATGGTTATGTTTTGAGCTAACCTGATGTGATACTTTTATACATGTTGATTTGGTCAAATATGCTAGCTTGACTTGTTATGTCAGGAAGTGAACATGATTGAAAATGTACCTTATTGATGAGCTACCAATGAGGTATGATTTGAAGTTATTTCAATTTATTTTGAATCTAATGGAAATTATGTGCTTGGTACAGGAATGCATGAACATGCCCAGTTGGGTGGCTTAAATCGATTGCAATAATTAGCAACAACAACAAAGGAATTGAAATAGACCACAATTAGTTAGTTTAGTTAAGGATGATGAATAAACGGACCATATGTTAGCCTCCTATACCAATAGGTTTCATCTTTCATGATTTCCTTGATCGAACTATGGAATATGTTCAAACCTTCTTTCTTGAGCAAAGGTGTTCCATATTCTTGAAAAACCAAAAAATCAAAAAAGTTAAAAAATGTAAAGAGGGTATACCCTAAAAGAAAAATCAAAGGGTAAGAAAAATAAAGTGGTAAAAAAGAAATGAAAGAAATGAACCCCAAGCAAAAATAGACCAAGGAAAGTGTGCAAATTCAAATGCCACTACTACTTCATTTTTGTAATAAAACAATTGTGTGCAGCTTGTCCAACCTTTTCCACAATTCATGAATAAGTCAAACTGTTTAAACTTGGCTTACTCATATTTCAATTTCATGTTGTAGATTAGAGAATAAATATCTGACCAAACAGTTTAATCTTGGCAGATAAGTAGATAGTTAGAGTTATAAAAGGTGCTCAATAGTTTAATCTGAGCCCTTGGATGT
>APFE031698992.1:43922-82271 GCA_000404065.3 Pinus taeda | reverse complement strand
GTTTAGAATTTGTATAAATACTCCACTCTTGGAAGCATTTGGGGTGGATTCCATTACTTGGCTGTAACATTGAAACTTCAGAATAAAAGTGCTTGGAGAAATTTTTCGTGGCTTGGTTGGATGAGGATTTAAAGCACATGACTTGTTGCAGGATTCATGTGTTGGACAACAGTTCAATAAGTGTTTCTACCCTTTCTCTGAAATTTTATATCAGTCTATAATATCATCATATCCATTTATGAATAATTCGCATAAGAGATTGGAACAGAATTCGCTTAATTGTGCTATGTTTTTATATGTTATTATTCTTGATTTTTTCTTCCAAATTAGTTATAAGCATGAATTCTTAAATTCTCTTGCTTTACTAATATTGAACACATAATACCATCATATCCATTCCTGAATAATTTGCATAAGAGATTGAAACATAATTTTCTTAATTGTACTCTGCTTCCAAATGTCATTATTCTTGATGTTTTCCTCTAAATTAGTTATAAGCATGAATTCTTAAATTCTCTTGCTTTACTAATTTAAACACTGTTAGTTACTATAACAAAGGATTCTTCATTGCTCTTTGTTTGTAGTCATTTCATTTCTTTCTTTTGGACATGGTGAAAGACTCTTATTTTCCTTTCATCCCTTCAAATTCATCCCATCCACTTTAAATTTTAAGGATTTTTCTCTGTCTAGCTATCTTGCCCTGTAATACCATCTTGTGCTTAGAATAGAAATCCAGTAAAGCCATCCTTTGACTCCATAGCCCAATGGACTGAAAGCTCTCAATCTTGCCCTTAGTTTGTGGATTCCACCATTTTCCCAAAACAAACTCTTGAATCTATAACTAGCCTAAAACCTTCCAAGAACAAAGATAAATCATAAAGAGGGAGCCCTCTCTGGATGCAGAGTGGCTAGATTCTGCATCTAAAAGGTTGGTTTGTGGTTACCTCGGGTATACTTTCCTCTTACACAACTTCTAGGTAAACCTGAGTGATAACACCATAGATAGTAAATGAAGTGGTGAACCCACATTATGCAAGGGACCATGAGTATTTATGGTTTTGGATCCCATGAAGCTATATATAGTCAAAGATAACAAGGGAAGTCTTGTCGAGTATTGTTGTAATTGAGCTTTGCTCTGCTAGAGGTTTCCCCCTTGAAGAGGCAAGTGAACATCAATTTCTACTAATAATAAAATATTCCCATTTTGTCTCATTTCTGGCATTATTTCTCTAGTATTTTCTAGAATTATGATGTTGTCTATAGGTTAAGAGCATTACATTATCATTATATGTTGAAAAATTGAGCCCCTAAAGCTGGTTAGAGATATCTATGATGTGCCGAGGGGACTTAGGATGCCCCTTAGGCTAGCCTTCAAATTGCTTGACGGGCATCACTTGTTCTAGATCCTAAATGATGATGGCCATCCTTAAGATGAAAATGGATGGATTGTACATCACCTTAGAGCCATAATGCTTGATTTATTGAGTGCCATGTCACCCATCTTAATTTTTTGAAGGTGACGTATGGCATCATGGACATGTCGTGCTGGTATGGGGTGACTTTGGAGGTTTGCGCAAGATCCTTGAAGATGCATATTGGAGTATGAAGCACTCATTATCCCTTATCACAACTTTTAGTAGCTTATTGAGCTCATTTGCATGACGATGTCATGCTTGAGGAACATTTTTCTCCAACATATTTAGCCTTTTAGGGCACTTTTGTTATGTTTTTACTCTATGAGGTTGGCTCGTAACCTCATTCGTGTGGAACAGTTAAAGTAAAATTTTCAATAGGACTTTTTAGTGTAATTATTGTAAAAATGAGTGGGAGAAGGCTCATATAAGTATATCCACCCATCATTTTCTCTTTTCATCATCACACATATAATTCGACCTCTCTTTATGAGAGTGAGACTTGTATCTTTTTTGCTACGTTGGCTAAAATGTGAGGTTTATGTATGCAACTTTCTAATGCAAGTGATTTTGCATGGAGGCATTTTTTTAGGATTGAAATAAGTGCTCTTATGGAGGATTACTGTAGTTTATTGTATATTATTGATATTTTTCATGCTTTAATGTTTTAAAGTAGATTTTCACTTGTTCCATGAATAAATGTGTTATCATTGTTGAAATTTTGTTTCATAATTGCATGTGAAATTTTCCTCTTCAAGGCCTATAAGAAAACTCTATATGTGCAAATCTTATGCTTAATTCTCCCATCATAAGAAAAATAGCTAGGTTTTTAGAAGTGAATGCCATATAGAATCCCCACTTACTCCTTCCATATCCATCTTTGGAAATTAGTGCCATAAAGACTCCACTAACCCTTGTAGGATAAAGAATTGGTCCAAGAGTGTGTTGATCACATTTAAAACTAAACAAAAACTTGATTTTTTTCCTCTTTCCTAGATGACTAGGGTAGCCACTAGGGTTTGGGTCTAATTTATGTATAAAACTTGTTTTATTTCATAAGGGTGGCTTATAATTGGAGGTTAGTCTCCATAAATCATATAAAAGGAAAATATAGCAGTGTGGATGGTGTAGCATACCCTAGAAGGTATAACATCACCTTTTTTGTTGTTGTTGTTTATGCATTCTCACAACCCTAAAATTGTTTTCCCTAGCTTAGCGCTAGTCTCTATTTGAAGTCCTTGAACCATTCTTGTTGAATGCAATTTTTAGGACTTTTCTTAGGCTTCTATATGGTATGAAATACCATATTATTGAAGATAATATGAACCCTAACTTATAACATCCCATCTAGTGGTGTAAATTTAGAGTTGGACATTAGCATTGAAAACCTAGGTCATCTTTAGCGCTATCAAGCTCTCTTTCCATTTTTAAACTCTCAAAAAATTCATCCATTGAATCCTAGTATTATAATACCCTAATAGGTGATCTAGGGAATCCTTCCTTGTGGTTTAAATCCCACTAAAGAGTAGGAGGAAGGTTTCTGAGATGATAGTGGTAACCATTCCTCATTGTTGGTATAAGGTTTGGCCTATCGCTCACTAAGGCTCTACACTAGGCCCTTTAGATTTTGCAGAAACATCTTTGGTGCCATGGTAAGGGGGGGGCTTCAGTGCACCTCCTCATAATCTGAAGCAAAAAATTCATTTTATTAATTGGGCTTATCCCATAGACAAGGATAAATATACTCATCTAGGGACACCATTGGAAGAACAAAACCCTAGTTCTTCATTGAGCTTCAAATATTGCATACTTGTAGGGTGAAGAAAACATCTTTAAAACATTTTAAGTTCACCTTGGTGATTCCACAATTAATTGTCACGTAAGATCCATGAGAATGGCTCCTTGGGATTTTCATGAAATGTAATTTTCTTTGTATGTTATGGGTATTCTTGGGTATCCTAACCATTATAGTGCAAGTTTTATGACAAAAGTTCCAAAATTTGATGGTTATCCTTCTTCAATAGTGGATCATGCGATAAAATTTATCAAGTATGCTTCATGAGGATGGATTCTCTCATGATGTTATTCATAAATTTTGTTGGGATGGACCAAAGTGAATAGGTTAAATATTACTATGAACCTAAAAACATTCCTTCCATTAAGGTATTCATTGAAAAATTTCTTAAGTATTGGGTTCCAATGTTTCAAACCTATGCAATGTGAAGATACCCTTCAAGATTTGGACATAGCCCTCCAAAAGGAATTCCTCTTTGATTCTTCTGAAAATTTTGAGGGAGAAGTTAAAGAAGGAGAAATTGAATCAAGTAAAGGTCATGGAAGTGATGAAAGGGATATTGTTAGCAATGAGCTTTACATTCCATGTGATGATCAGGAAGGTGTGGTTATTAATTTTTTAAAACCCTCTTCACTTCCTTTTGGTATCATTCCTAAGCCATATTTAGATTCTATGGATTGTGAACATGGTGAATCAACTTTATCTTTCCCTTTTGAATATAATTTTCATGACGAGAAACTTTTTTGTCACGAACTTTCCCCCTCATGCTACTCCTAGTTGTCTCGAGCGACATCAACGAAGCTTTCCTGCTTAAGATAGCTATTGGGAAAGAGTGCTAAAATTCATAAGTGATTACTCCATATTTGGGTTGCAAGAGAGGATCTAAGAGTGTAGGAAAAAAATTTCATTTCCCTTTGCATCATCCATCATTTTTCATGGTAGTAAAGATGAGCCATATTACATTTTTCCCTCCACACACCCTTATTAGTCTGATATGAGAGTTAAGTATTATGAGATAGTGATTGATGATTTTGATGCATCATTTTTCAATATCATTATTAAGAGCAGAGTAAGAAGTGTGCCATCGATTTAATAAAATGATAACTTCATTTTGTATTAGCTCTCTTGCATAGGTTAGGATATGACTCTTTTCGTTGCATCCTACTTTGATTTTTTTCATGCTGTTGTATTTCCATGCTAGTTAAATGCATTATTTTAGCTAATTTTTTATTTCAACATTATCTTATCCTATATTGTATGGATTATAGTCAACATCTTTCTGAGTTTCTATCAACAAGTTGCATTGAGTTTACATGAAACAGGTCTACGAAGCCCCAAGGATTGTTGGAGTTCTTATGCACTCCCTGTTCAAGCACATATATCATGCACTCTATTGTGAGCACATGTCCTCGAGTTGGAGCCAGATGATACCCACCAAAAAATGAGTAACCCATGAGAAAAAAAAAATCTCCTCAGATAAACAACCAAGTAGCATCCCTACTGATCAACACATGAGATGATGCAACAAATCCTCCACTTATTGCTCCAGTTATATTTCTCTCCCATAGACATACCTTGAAGAAAGGTGGCTTATCCATCGATAGGTACATAAACCATTTTGTAGTCTTGTGATTTTAATTAATGTTTTGGGGCCTACTAATATGAATGAATGGGTGATCTTGATGATTGATCAATCTTTGACTGTATTCTCATTCCCTCACTTCACTTGGGAGGTTAATCTTTGACTCTAGTCCAGTGGTACTTACTCTAAGGCCTTAGGGTTATAAAATGAACACTACTAGGGAGAATTTGATTGAAGTAGCATTCCAATGATATTCCATACTTACCACTTTCCAATTATTCCCATTATTTCATCTCCATTCTTCGGGCTAGTGGTCATCGATCATGATGATTGACACTTTCTTATCCTCGTCCTTGATTCTAGGGTGGAAAACATTTACCTAGAGGTTGATGAAGTTAAAAGAAAGGTAAAAGAAAAATAAATCCAAAATAAAATAAAATATAAAATGAAAATGTTGGCTGCGACAAAATTTAGTATGTGGGAAAAAGCCCAACACGAGTTCTACCCCACTCATTAGCCCAACCTAGTTCCTTGAACACATGATTCTCCACAAAAATAAGGAACCCTTGTATTGTCCCAACCCTGATAAGTGATAAAATACCTCATTGTCAAGGGTTAGTAAATGCTAAATCTTAAAAATTAAGCTTGGGATCCTATGCTATGCACCAAAACCAAAGAATCATCATAAATAATTAAAAGACGCACCAAATGGGTGGAAAAAAAAGGTTGAGGAAATGTGTTATTCATGCCTCCATGATTTCTCCCTCCATACATCTATACAATCAAGATGTTGGACCAACATTAGCTGGTCACTTGACTATGGCACCTAGCCTTGAAGTCATTCCTACATAATTTCCACCATCTTCACATGCACCCATGGATTGATTTGTAGGTTTTAACCCCGTACAAAAATTACTTGCATATGAATTCTAAAACATAGAAAATAAATAATGCGAGAGAATAACACATAAAACACATATACACAGAGATTTTCCCCTGGATCCCAAAACCGGGACTACCAGATTCATTTTTCATTATGTTCCTTTCAATGTTACAATAAATATTTATACATGCTGAAGCATCCAATACCATGGACCAAAAACCATCGCATCCAAAACCATGTGCGAAAACCATGCACAAACCATAGGTAGGTCCACTCAACCTAATATAGGGTCCAATTTTTTTTTCCCCAGGGCGCTGCCCTGGAACTCATAGAGGGGCCTACTCAAACCCCTGTAACCCCCCTGCTGCACAATCGACACAATGAAGCGGGGGATCTACCATGGAAAGAATATAACACAACCCAACATTCTCCCACTTGTTGTTTTCTTTCCAAAGGGGGCCATATGAGAGCTTAGTCATTTATCCAGCCCTGCAACACCCATTGTTTCTCTACACCAAGAGAACTTCTCAGAGCTCATAGATTTTGTCAATGCATCTACATTGTTCTTCAAAGTGTCCACCTTTACTAGCAACACCCTTTTGTCTTCTATCATATCCCTCACAAAGTGATACTGAACATCAATGTGCTTTGTCTTTGAATGGTAAGCAGGGTTCTTTGCCAAGAAAATTTTACTTTGGCTATCACAGTCTATCCTTATAGCTCCCTACACTAACCCCATACTTGAACACAATCTCTGCAACCAAACTGCTTCCTTGCTTGCATGAATGGCTACCATGTATTCTGCCTCTGTAGTTGATAGTGCGAATACAGATTGTTTCTTACTCATCCAACTGAATGCACCTCTAAATAGGTTAAACACATATCCACTTGTAGATATTCTCTGATCCAGATCTCCACCCTAGTATGCATCAACAAAGCCATGAATATCCAAAACTCTGTTCAATCCTGGTCTTCCTTGGTAGCACAAACCATAATCACTAGTGCCACACAAATATCTGAAAACCTACTTCAATGCTGTCCAATGCTCCTTCCCTGGTTTTGACATAAACGTTCTCAATACTCTCATTGCCTGCGCAATGTATGGTCTAGTACAAACCATCACATACATCATGCTATCGACTACACTTTCATATCGAACACAAGACATGTCCTCTTCCTCTTCTTGTGTCTTGAGACATTTTTCAGCAGATAACTTTACACCTACAGGAATAGGAACCTTCACCGGTTTACTATCCTGCATATTAAACCTCTGTAGTATTGTCTCGACATACTTCCCTCTGGTTTAACCAGAGCTTCCTCTTTGCCCGATCTCTTTTAATTTCCATGCCCAAAATATAGTTTTTAGCACCAAGATATTTCATGTCGAATTTGGAGGACAATTGGGTCTTCAAATCCTGGATAGTTTGTTTTTCATTTCCAACCAGCAACATATCATCTACATACAAGACCAGATCAATAAGACCGTCACCTATTAATTTAAAATACAAATAGTGATCCACTTTGCTTCTGGTGAGCCAAGTCCCCATATAAATGTATCAAATTTCTGACACCAGACCTTGGTGACTGTTTTAACCTATACAGAGACTTCTTTAACTTGCATACTAGTTCTTTCTTACCCTTCACCACAAAGCCTTCAGGTTGCTTCATGTAGATCTTCTCTTCCATATCCCCATGAAGAAATGTTGTCTTCACATCCATCTGTTCTACCTCAAAATAAAAAGCAGCGACAACATATAAAAGTAATCTAGTAGAAGCTACCTTGGCAACAGGAGAAAAAATATCACCAAAGTCAATTCCCGACACCTAGGAATAACCTTTTGCTACCAACTAAGCTTTGTATTTCTCCAAATTTCCTACTGGATTTGTCTTCTTCTTGAACACCCATTTGCTGCCAATGGGTTTCCTTCCAGCTGGCAACTCCGCCAGATCCCAAGCCTCATCAACCATGGCCTCTTTCCAAAGTTTGCCATCCTCTGAATCTACTGCTTCCTTCACAGTTCTGGGATCATCATCAGTAATAGATAAAGAAAAATTTGAATAGAAAGTAGATGGACTATACCTTTCTGGTTGCATTCTTTCTTGAACTGATCTTCTCACACTTGGATTTTGTGGCTCTTCATCTTCTGATTCCTCCTCTGCTCTAGAGTTTGATTCTTCCTTCTTAAGCTCAAACTCTATCTTCTCAGGTTCCTTTGGTTGGAATTCATGTTTAATAACGTCTTTCACCTCTCTGAACACCACATCTCGGCTGTACACAACCTTCCTTTTTACTAGGTTCCAAAGCTTATAACCCTTTAAACCATCCTTATACCCAATAAAGATGCACTTTTCAAATTTACTATCCAACTTGGTTCTTTTCTCCTTTGGAACATGTACATATGCATCACATCCAAATACCCTCAGATGTGAAAGAGAGGTTTTATTACCGGTCCATACCTCTTGGGGAGTCTTATCCTCCAACGCTGATGAAGGTGATCTGTTGACCAAGTAACATGCTGTCCTAACCTGACACCACTGAGCATGCTTCTCACCCTTTCCATCAATGTTTTGTTCATTATTTCTGCAACTCCATTTTGCTCAGGTGTGTATGGAGTAGTATTTTTTCGTGCTATACCACACTTCTTACAGAATTCTTCAAATTCCTTGCTGCAAAACTCTCCATTGTTATTTGACCTCAACACCTTTATCTTCTTCTCTGTTTGGTTTTCCACCAGAGCCTTAAATTCTTTAAACCTGTCAAAGACTTCAGATTTCTTCTTAAGGAAATATATCCATGTATTCCTTGAGAAGTCATCTATAAATGATACATAGTACACAAACTCACCCAGTGATGGAACCTTCACAAGTCCAAACACATCATTGTGCACAAGATCCAATATCTGTTTTGCCCTCTTACCACCAGAGGGGAAACTCACTCGATTCTGCTTCCCATATACACAATTTTCATAGAAATCAAAATCCAGAGAGCTATTACTCATACCTTCTGCCATACATTTACCATGAAGTATTTGAAGGCCATTCTCTCCAATATGTCCAAGCATTTGATGCCACAACATGGTCTTCTCTCCAGAGTCCACTAGATTTTCTACTCCACTTTCAAGAACCACAAAACTGTTGGACCCATCAATAACAGTGCTACCTTGAAGCTTGTACAAAGTTCCAATTCGAACTCCCCGCATCAATACCAGTTCTCCCTGAACCATCTTGTAATTATCTTTCTCGAACATTGTTTTTACACCTGCATCATCCAACTTGCTTACAGAAATCAGATTTCTAGCCAATGTAGGAATATGCAGAACACCCAGAAGTGTTCTAACCCTTCCACCTTGCAACTTACACTTTACTTTTCCATGACCAATGATTCTAGCCTTTCTATCATCCCCTAAGAAGACATCACCACCATCATATTTCTCATACTCGCAGAACCACTCCTTATGGGGAGTGAAGTGAAAGGATGCACCTAAGTTAATCAACCATGCCTCATGATCTACATGTGTACTTGAAGAAGCCAAGTACACATCCCCACCTTCGTCTGAGGTGGTTTTCACCTCTGAAGAAGGAGCATTATCAGATCCCTTTCCTTTTTCAGGAGCTTTTGATTTATAGTCCCTTTTGTAGTGCCCTTCCTTTCCACATTTCCAGCAAACCACCTTTACAGGTTTTCCTGGAGATTTAGATCTCCCTCTAGATTTAGATCTCCCACTTGATGACTTATTTTTGTTTCTGTTCTGGGACTGTCCTCGTGCAGACAACACATCACCATTTTGGCTCTCCATATTTTTCCGTCTCATCTCCTCCGTCAGCAAGGATGAGACTATTTCATCAAAATGAAAGGCAGTTGCATTGCTACCTATTGCAATAACCAGACTATCCCACGAATCTAGTAGAGAACACAACAGACTGATGCACTTATCTTCATCTGAAATTTTAATATCAACAGATAATAATTTACTGACCACAATATTAAATGCATTCAGATTCTTTATCACCGAGTTTCCATCTTTCATCCTCAGGTTATACAACTTTTTCTATAGGAACAAATTATTCACTAGAGACTTAGATTGGTAAAAAGTCCCTAACTTGTCCCACAAAGCCTTCGTCATAGCTTCCCATGATAAATTCAGAAATACTAAATCTGAGACACACAATCGTATTATGCTCTTTGCCTTCCAATCCAACTTCTTCCATTCTTCATCGGACACTCCCGTTGGTTTAGTACCTGGATCTACTTCGATCCACTGATCTTTATCCACCAACAGATCCTCCATCTTGAGTTTCCATAACTCAAAACTATGACCATTAAATTTCTCGATCTCTATCTTTCCACTGCTTTCCATCTTCTTTCACCACCAGAATTGATCCCATAGATCTCCCACTGAACAGGGTCTACCACAGGCCCGAGTGAAACCCCTCAGCAAAAAAGGCTTCCCCTAAAAGCCAAAACAGCTCTGATACCAAATGTAGGTTTTAACCCCATACATAAATTACCTGCATACAAATTCTAAAACACAGAAAATAAACAATGAGAGAGCATAACACATAAAACACATATACACAAAGACTTTCCCTTGGATCCCAAAACCGGGACTACCAACTTGATTTTTCATTATGTTCCTTTCAATGTTACAATACATATTTATACATGCTGTAGCATCCAATACCATGGACCAAAAACCATCATGTCCAAAACCATGTGCGAAAACCATGCACAAAACCATAGGTATGTCCGCCCAACCTAATATAGGGTCCAAAAACAATTCCCCCGGGGTGCTGCCCTGGACCTCGTAGAGGAGGGCTACCCACCCCCCTCAAACCCCCTAGACAGGGGGGGATGCCGCCCCCCGTGACCCCCCTGCTATGCAATGAGCGCAATGAAGGGGGGGCTCCGCCCCCCCTCTAACCCCTCGGTTAACTACGTAGGCTAGTCGTGGAAAGAATATAACACAACCCAACATGATTAGTTAACTAGGACCGACCACTTCCCCTTGGGGGCAAGTAAAACCTAATAGGATTATTAGTTTAGCCATCCATAACATAAGAGATGGAGTACTTATACATGACTTACTCTAGTTAGATATTTGAAGGTGACCTTGGTGTGAAGTATTAATATTTCCTCTAACATTAAATATGGTCCATTATGATGGATCGATGGTTTTTCTTACCTATTGATTATCAATTTTCACTTGATTTTGAGAGGTTTATGTCAAGTTGTTCTCATCACATCATCAGATGGATTATTGAGGTGATTTATCCACCTCCTCAACAGATCAACAAAGGCCATACTATTGATTGCATATATATATATATATATATATTATATATATATATCTATATATATATTATATATTATATTTTATATATGTAATATATGTTTATATAGTATATATATGTATATATATATATAGATATATATACATATACATATACATATATATTTTACATATATATACATATATATATATTATACACATAATAATATACATAATATAATATATGCATATATATAACATATACATATACATATACATATACATATACATATACATACACATATACATATATATATATATATAGAGAGAGAGAGAGAGAGAGAGAGAGAGAGATTGACCTTGATGATGGGAATCGCTTGTTTCGAAGCCTAGACGATGATAGTCATCCTTGAGATGAAAATGGAGGGTTTGTGTATCACCTTGTATCTCCAATGCTTGATTTATTGAGTCCCACATCACCACTCTTCCTCATTTGAGGGTGACGTAGTGAACCATGGACATGATGTGTTGGCATGGAGTAACTTTGGAGAATTGTACATGATCCTTAAAGATGCATCTTGGACTATGGAGAACTCATTATCCCTTATCACACCTTTTGGTGGCTTACTGAGCTCATTTCGAGGATGATAACATTCTTGTGGAGCACATCTCTCCCACATGTGTGGAATTTAACGACACTTTTGTTATGTTTTTAGTTATGAGGTTGGATTTTAACCTCTTTCTTGAAGAAAATTTAGAGTAAACTTGTCAATAGGGATTTTTAGTTGAATTATTGTAAAAGTGACTGGGAGAAGGCTCATATAAGTAGAGACTCCCCTCATTCTCTTTTCATAATCAAACATGTAATTTGACCTCTTTCAAAGAGAGTGTGACTCGTATCTTTTTCCCTATATTGGGAAAATGTGAGGTTTATGTATGTGACTTGCTAATGGAAGTGATATTTTCTTAGATATATTGTTATGGGATTGAAAGAAGTGTTTTTGTGGATGATTATTGTACTTTTCTTGTTTGTTATTGATATTTTAAATGTTTTAATGTTTAACGTACGGTTTCACTTGTTCCATGACTAAATGTACTATCATTGCTGAAATGTTTCTTCAGAATTGCATGTGAAATTATCCTCTTCAAGAAATATAATGAAACACTATATGTGCAGAACTTGTAATTAATTTATTCTCTCATAAGAACAATTGTTAGGGTTTTAGAAATGGATGCCCTAGATCATTCCCCTTACTCCTTTGATATCCTTCCTTGGAAATTTGTTCCATAAATAATTCATTAATCCTTGAAGGATAAGGTATTTGTCAGAGAGTGTGTTGATCAAATTTAAAACTAAAAAAAAAAAGTATTCATTTCCTCTCTCCTATACTATTCGAGCAACTACTAGGGTTTGTGTCTAATTTATGTTTAAAAGTTGTTGTTTTATTGCATGAGGACATGCTTATAATTGGAGGTTAGTCTCTATAAATCATATACAAGAAAAGTCTATCATAGGGGACAAACTAGCATCTCATAGAAGGGCTTATATCACCCTTTATTTTTTCTATTTATTCATATATAACAACCCTAAAACATTTTTCCCTAGTTTATCCCTAGTCTCTATTTGAAGTCCTGTTGAAGCCTCAGATTTTTGCTGCTCCAACATGGAGGATAACCACCTGGTACAGACCTTAAGGCAACTCCTTTTTTCGTTTAAAGTGGTGGCTCCGACTAGGGATAATGGGACCAGTTTCCCAATATGGATTTTAAAATGAGAGTGGGTTGTTTTTGAGTGATTGAAATAGAATAATGATAACTAAATGACCTATTCTATCATGCATATCTCTAGCTAATTTAATCTAATATAAACCCGGGTATTTCTATGTAATATGCGATTTAAAAAGATATCTGTTTGACATGTGATAATAAAGATCAATCACGTATAAAACGGAGGTGATAATGTGTAAAGATAATTTCTTTGGCTAAGTAGTTAGTCAAAGAAATGTATAAACTATATCACATATATATGATGATTTATATATGAAAATAAACAATTCCAGCTAGGCATCATACAATAGTGCAATTAACGCTTAACAAAAAGAACATATCTCATATACAATTCATGAAAATAAAGTGTTGTCACTAATTAAACAGAAGCAGAACTAATCATACAAGATAGAAGTACCATATATGTGAAGGTCTTCTCATTTGACTAATGACATAGATCAACTCCTTTCTTCAGATCAAATTATCTTCCAAGTATACAATAGTGCATCAACAAAGGAAAGTAGTATGATATTTAAAAGAAATGATCATGTTCTATAATTTCACCAAAGCATTCACAAACTTACAAAAGTGAACTCTTTGCAAATGCTTTTGATAAAATTTTGGACCCTTCTCTAAATGCATGAGAAGTGTATAAATACTATTCTAACTAATGTTCAAAAATAGATTATACAAAAATTTGAGGAGGTTTCAAACAACATTCCTCCTAACTAGTTAACTAACTCTAAAAATAAAAAGTGACTTGATGAGTATAGGCTATAATGATGATTTGTTGTCTTCCAGATTGTCTTTCAAATAACATATATTGGCCATCGCTTGACTTGAGGAGGTGCCCCAAACTATTTTCTGAACTGTCTTGCGAAAATAACATTTGTGAGAGGTGGCAGCATCTACTAAGTTGAATGGAGTGAGCAGTTAAGGGTCATGATTTGGCTATATGGCTTGATAAGGTACTACCAATACGACTCCCAATCAGTCTTTGCTAACTTTGCGATTGTTTCCCTTTGAATTTCCACTTTTTCCTTCCAGCTTTTATGCAAGTCATTTAAATCGGGCAATTCTTTTGGGTTGCCTTCTTTCAACAGGTTGGTGGCATACAAAGTGTGGTTTATCGCCTTCACTATGTTCTTCGACACCCCGACTGCTCTTGCCACTTCTAATTCAGCTTGTTTGATCCTTGCATCCCAATACGTGAATAGAATGTCCTTGTGTGTTTCCTCGATCCCAGGTAGATTAGCCTTCCTTCCCTCTTTTGTTTCTTTCCACTCAATGAATTCTCACATTGTTGTGTTTAGATTAGTAAATTCAATTCTATGGTCAATTGCTTTATCCGTTAGCTGGTCACTAGTAATGAGATAAGGAGCGATACATGACATCTTTTGGAAAAATTGTTTTTGCTATTCTAATAGGAGGGAATTTAGCTATGGTGCCTCTTTGATGAATTCCTCAATAGTAGGAATATCCTTATACCTTTCCATGGCTTGCTGCAAGTCTTGGAGTTGAATAATTTTGTCCAATATGTCTGCTTCATGGCTTATATTCAAAACCTCCATGTTCTGTTGTAATTGGGCTAGTTTCTCGACGGCTTGTCTGTTCACACTTTCCTTCTCTGTTTCGAGTTGTTGCTCGAGCTGTACAATATTCTCTTCCTTTTCCTTCAAAAAAATAGATATTTCAGTAGCTTTATCCATGGTGGCAGTTGCATACACCCCCGTAAACTGTGACAGTCTAGTCAAGTTTTCAACTGGATTGGAAGGAATGTCCTTCTGGACTATGTCCATTGGCTTATTCCTAGGTGTGAGCTCAGGTGTTTCTACCCTCCTCCTTTTCCTCTATCTCCTTACCACAACCATGTGCAACAGGCTGTACAACACATCTAGAGGAGGGATTTTAGTCACCTTTAAGACAATTTTCGATGTGGGCAGAGTAGGAATGATTTCAGTTTGCTGAGACGTTGTCGTTTGCTCATCCATTTGGTCAGACTCTGTATTTTTTTGAACATGCAAAGGAGTTTGATACTCCATGTTTTCCTGGGTATCTATTGCCTTGGGAGTGTCTTTCAGTTTATTATTGAATTGATCCCACTCCTACTCCAAACTGTTGCTTTTGATCTCAGAACCGATATCTTTAGGTGGGGTGCTCCTACCCTGCTTTTCAGTTTATCTCCTGCTAGATTTTTCTGTATTCGCGGTGTCCTAGGCCTTCCCTGTATCTAGTTCTTTCCGTGTATCCACTTGAGTCTCTATGCGAGAATTAGGCCCCTCGCTGTTAACAGTCACATTGGGCCTAGGCTTGTCCTCTATTTTTAACAAATGCAACGGTATTATCTCGAGCCTTTTGTTTCTGAACTCCTCAAAAGCTTTCAAAATCTTCAGGACTTAGATTTGTCCTTCCCATTCGAATGATTGTTTGAAGGATTCAACCGACTATAAAAGGTCTTCAAAATCATTAGCCTCATGGTTACAAGGCTTGATCTTTACTGTAGTAGTGATGTTATATGCTATTTTGTCTGGATCAAATTTCCTTTTCGGAAAAGCATGGAGCCTGAGGACTTCTAGGCTTACTGACTCCTTGGTTGCATGGTTAAAATTTTCTAATGAAAAGGAACCACACCTAATAGGAAAAGATGGCCATAATGACTTCTTGTTTTCTTTGAGGAGCTTGGTTAGGGATTTTCCGATGGTCTGATGGGCTATTTCTCTTGCTAATAATTTATCAAAGATATACAAAGGGAGGACATGTGGGTCCATTGTACTACCCAAAACCCTAATGTAGGTAAACCATTCTTCAACAAAATACTTGTCGACTACGAGAAGGTCTATAGCAACTTATTTGGAAAACTTGGGGGCTTCCTTATCAAAAATTAATTTATGAAATGGAAAAATAACAACATGGCATATTTTATAAAAATGGGGTATATAATGGGATTCCAAAATCTGTTTATCGCTGAGATGGATAGGGTAGGGGTCCTGCGAGGTCCATTTCCAACCCACGATTGGAAATTTAGTGTAGAAATAGATGACATCCATGATGTAGGCACTGAAATAGAATGGAGGAATGTTCTCTAGGGAGAAGGATCTCTTCTGGCGATACTTGGTGATGACAATGGCTAGATTATCTAATATGATAGTGGCCCAATTCATAATGTGGGAATTGAGACAGGCATCAATCAAAGGAATCCATTCTATGGAGAACTTAGCATTATTAGGTAATCCGTATAGTCTACATAACATAGCAGCTTCATAGTTTTAGGGGTTTTCCAAAGAGGCTACATGATACATACCCATTTTATTAAATTTAAATTTGTTCTCCAGTACCCTCCAGCCCTGGATCATCTTGAAAGGTTATTCGTTCTTCTTTGCGAAGTTGGCTAAGTATGATTTATCATATATGTCCTAAGGGTTAGGTATATGGTACATTTTCTTCAGGTCTTCAGCTTTGAATGACCCCATGAGTTCCATTCTTGAGTTCCTGAATTGCCTGTCTTCAATAGTAAGGTTTTCCACCACCCACCTAATCATATAAGTATATGGGAGTATTTTTTCTCTTGCTCTTATTATGTGAGGGAAAGAATGAGAAACATCCTTGAATTGGAGTTCTGGAGGTTTTATTGAGTCAGTTGTCGCTTTTGTGATAGTAACCTTGGGACGCTTATCCTCAAGCCTATTTTATATGACCTTGCAAGCTATTTCTCCCCCATCGGCGATGCAAATGGTATCAAAGAATATAGGAGACATTTCTGATAGCTCGGAATTTGTAATGCTCTTCTTTTTCTATTTCTGAGTCAACTTACACAATGACACGTCTTTTGTAGCTTGCCTAAAATGGAAGAGATATATTAGTGCAGTCCATATAGGGTAATTAAGGTTGAAAGCTCTCTAAAATGACTTTGAATGTGGGAGGATTTCAAATGAGATACTCAACGTCAACTAACCATAATTTAAAACATCATTACTTCTCCTCGGGCCGCTAAACATTAATTAACCTGTCAAACCGTTCATTATTATATTAAAACATAGTCACTTCCCACGCTGTGTGCTTTATTCTTGTATCACAACTTTTTAAATGATGTAATATAACATTTCTTTCTTATAATGCGAAATGCGATTGCGAATATCACAATATCGCAATTCACAAATAGTTAATGGATGAAACGATATCATCGCTTATTTATTTGTGACTCCTGCGAAATGCGATTGCAAATTCTTAAGGCGCTTTGATCGGAATGTCATAGCGGGAGTTTTGATCTCATATCACAATTCAGGATTTACTTTAAGGTGTTTATGGTTATCACATGGAAAAGTGCGATTTGCGATGAGGATCCTAAACTTGGGTTGTTTTCTAAGAGTTTTCAAGGCAATTTCTTAGAGTTAGGATTTATTTTTCAAAGACTAAAAATTTAAAAAGGGTCCCCATTTATATGTCTAATATTAGCTATTACTATATATAAATGGGGGGGTTATTACATAGTACAAAAATTGGCGATTCACTTGGGAGAACTAGTTATATCTAATTGGTTTTTTGAAATTTCTAGAACTTTCAAAGTAAGAAGAGTTATAGGAATAATAATTGCATGAGCTATAAAGTAAACAACATTTCTCTAGAATCATAATTACTTACTCAATCTATTTATTCAACTACTTTACTCTTACAGTGATAAAAATACAAATATTTGCATCATACAATATTTAAGATTTAAAGAGATATAGCAGGTGTCTTCTACAAATTAGTTTTTTTGTGTTTACTCATTTATCATAGATAGAGACTTTGCTGCCGGTAGGCGTTCATAGCCTCGACAAGGTTACCTTTTAACCAAAAATGATTCATTGTCCCATTGGAAGCAATTTCAAAATTCAAAATGATATTCACTTGCTTTCAATCCCGTTTGGGTCTTGTTCTTTTTCTTTTCTATATAATCTTTCCTTTTAAGTTTCTTAAAAGACATTGTCTAGGCTTGTTAACCTAATAATGAAAATTCCATTCACTGGTGGTAACTAAACTAAACAAGATGGCCCTTGATGAGACCCCTTGTCCTTTGATTGATTAGATCATTTGCTATTACCCTATTTTGGTATGTAGTTTTGGTAATATCAGTTTAATTATTTCCCTATGATCATGGTAAACAAGCTCGTAATGAGACTTATTATCTTCTAAGTTTTGCATATTTTATAATTACAGTCTGAAAAAGGGAAATTTTATCAGATGGGGTGAGTCATTGGCTCTTTTAAGAGTTTTGGATGATAATGATAGAGTTTTAAGATACTCATCTGTAGAAATTTCTTACTAGGTTAAAGATTCTTTTCTTGACTGATAACAAAACATCTATACTTTGTAAAGGTAAGAGCTTGTTCATAGAATAAATGTTTTGTAAAGATAAAGTTTTTCCAAAGAAATCAGGTTTATTTTGATACTCAAATTTTCTAATTATTTCTTTAACTTTTCCTGCTTATAGAAGCGAAAAATAAAAAATATTATCAAAGATTTTATTTTTAAAAGCCAAAAGTAAATACTAGCTAACCTTTATTTTCCTAAGAATCTTAAAGGTGATATGATACAAAATTAGAAGAGGTTATCTTCTAGGAAAAACATTTTTTCAAAATTTTCCCATTAACAGGCAAGGAATCCATCCTACCTGACAAGTGCTATAAAAGAAATGTTGATTGATCAATTTTCTCAATGATTTGGAAAGGGCCAAGCCATCATCTTTGGAATTTGGTGTGTTTACCTTTTTCCTTGTGTGCTTTGTCCCATTTCAAAACCATATCACCTACTTCAAGAGTTTTATGACTGGAAGAGTTTGAATCAAAATAGGCTTTGACTAATTGTTGATGAAGGAAGTGGGTTGCTTTAGCCTTTTCTCTTCCTTCTTGGAGCTTAAGAATCTGGAAATGTCTTGCTTGGAGAGAAGAGGAAGGGATTTCATCGATGAATTGCACCAGGGTGAGAGATGGAATTGCTATGTTTGTGGGAATAATAGCTTCTTTTCCATAAACTAAAGCAAAAGGAGAAGAACCGATGGAGGCCTTCTGTGTAATTTTGTCTACCCAAAGAGCAAATGTCAATGCTTTGTGCCAATTCATATGATTTTGGTCTATAGTCCTTTTGATGATCTTGATGAGGTTTTTTTTTGTTGATTCTGCTAACCCATTACCTTGTGGATAATAGTTGGTTGAATACTTTAATTTAAAACCTCACTTTCAAGCAAATTCTACCATTGTATTTCTAGAAAAATAAGATGCATTGTCAAACATTAAAGATGTGGGTAAGCCAAACCTGGTAATTATGTACTGATCAATGAAGTCTGTAATAATTTCTATATTATCTCTCTTTAGTGGGATAGCTTCTACCCATTTTGTAAAATAATCAGTAGCTATAATGATGTATTTGTGCTTCTTGGAAGTGTTGGGAACAATCTCACCAATTATATCTAATCCCCATTGTTCGAATGGTGTTCGATGTTCACTAGTTGCAAAGGGAATGCAAGCTTCTTTTCTCTTCCCGCTGTATTTTGACAAGTTTTACACTTTCTTGCATATTCATGTGCATCTTAAATAGCGTTGGCCAATAATAACCTGCATGCAGGATTTTGTGAGTTGTGGTGTTTCCTCTAAAATGTCCTCTAGCTGGTCCATCATGTAATTCCTGCATGACCTTTTCAGCTTCAGGTTTTTCTAGGCATCTTAATAATACCGAATCATAATTTTTTATAAACAATAAATCATTGATTAATTCATACTGATTTGATTTCAACCTTAAAGCACACTTTGTTTTATAATTGAGATGCATATGAGCATATTCATTCTCCAAATAAAACTTCAAGTCAACATATTGTGATTATGCATCATTGAGGCTTACCTCTGATATTTGCACTTCATTACCTCGGTCTTCTTCTACTAATAAGTGGGAAACTCCAGTTAGCATCCTGCAAAAACTTTGGCCCCTAACAATTTTAGCCGGCCGGATTTCTACATCGTACTCTTGAAGTGTAGTAACCCAATTTTCTCTTTTCTCCCCTACTTCTCTTTGAATCAATAATTTCCTTATTGTAGGGTAAGGTACTACTATCTTTGTATGGGTTTTGAGAAGAAAAGTTCTAAAATGTTTCAAGGTTTTAAAAATAGCAAAAAATTGTTTCTCAACAGCTGAATAGTTTAACTCGACACCTTGCAAGTTGGAATTGAAAAAAGAGATGGGTGCCTCGATATTTTGATCATTCAGCTGTGTTAAAACTGTTGCATATGATGTATCGGATGAAAAAGTGTATAACGCAAAAGGTTTGAGAAAGCCAATAGTTGTTAAACAAGGAGAATTAATAATGGATTTTTTGATCAACTCACATGAATCTCTTTCATCTTTACCCCACTTGAAGAGTGCATTTTTTCTTATCATTGCTTGAAGGGGTAGGACAATCTGTGAAAATATGGAACAACTATTTTGCAAAATTAATTTGGCCTAGGAATGATTGCATGGTATTTTTGTTATGTGGAAGAGGAATCTTTTCAATCTCATTTGGATTCCATCAGGATAAATATAAATCCCTTTCTTGGACACTATAAATCCAAGGAGTTTGCCTTCTAGTAAAGAAAAATAAGGGTTTTTGGGATTTAAAGAAATGCCATATTTCTTGCATCTTTCAAAAATGTGCTTTAGGTAATTTAAATGATTGTTTTTATCCTTAGAATAGACTGTGATGTCATCTAGGTAAATAGCAACTGATTTATTAATCAGACCTTTGAAAGAAATATCCATAGCACGTTGAAATGTAGCACATGCATTAATGAGTTTGAATGGCATTTTCTGATAAGCATATGTTCCCCACTCAGTCTTGAATGTTGTCTTCAATCTGTCATCTGGATGTACAAGAATTTGATTGTATCCTGAAAATCCATCTAGAAAAGACATTAATTTGGAACCTGCAACCGATTGCAATATTTTCTCCATGGTAGGCAGAGGAAAGTTATCCTTTTGACAAGCCCTATTCATGTTTCTAAAATCAATACAAATCCTAATATCACTGTTCTTTTTCCTCGCAGGGACCATATTTGATACCCACTTTGAGTGTCTATCAGGAAATATTATTTTGGCTTTCAGAAGCTTGTTCAATTCAAACTTGATTTGACTCTCAAGGTTAAGGTGGATTTTCCTAAGCTTTTGTTGAACTGGCTTTTCATTTGAAGTCATTGGTATGGTATGTTGAGTTACAGAGGTATCATATGTCTTGAGATCTGCATAATCCCAGACAAAGACAACTTTGTATGTTCTTAACAACTTAATGAATGATATTCTTTCTTTAGATGATAAACCAAGACCTAGGTTGACATTTGGAGGTTTTTTAGTTGACCCTAGGTTTACTACAAATATCAAATGAGAACTCTGAGTTTTGGAATTGGTAATTTTTTTAAATTTGTCCTTTAGATCATAGAGATATTCCATCTTAACTACAGACTTCAGGATTTGGTTTTGATCTTGTTGATGGTTGATTTGCAGATCATGCTCATGTTCATCTATGAACTGTTCTTCACAAGACCCTTCTGATGTAAGGAAGTTGATTATATCAACATCATTATTAAACACTCTCCAATTTGTTACATTATCGAGAATGGATGGCCTAAAAACTAATTATATTGAAAATCTATCTGGACTAAATTCTTCCGAAGGTATAAGCTTGGATGCCACATTAGCAAGTAAATCAGTACTTGCATTTTGCAATCTGGGAACTGAAGAAATGTTTAAAGCAGTGAAATAAGAAGTAAGATTCTGGGCTAAATATTGATAATGTTTAAGGTGCCTAGACACACAATGAATTGTGTTCCTTACCTGTTTAATGACTATTTCAGAATCTCCATATACTTACAAATACTTGACATTAAGGCCAACGACTTTATACAACCCTTGAATTAATGCTTCATATTCCGCAGTATTGACAGTGAATTGAAATTCAAGTCTACAGGCTAACATGGTTTTCTCTCAAAATAGAGAGTCCAGAACAATGAATCATCTAAGATTTTATCTACTATATTTACACACTTGGAAGCATTTGTTTGTGAATTTTTTTCTATTTGAGACACTACAACATCATGTAGAAAGGGAGACCTTTGAGCATTAAAGGATCCAAAAAATGACTCCGCTAAATAATTTCCAAGGATATTATTGGTGAAAGACACCAGTTCATTGCTTCTCTCAAGAATAGTGGCTGTGTATTTCATGAAATTTTCTCGGTCTACTCTGATTTGGTTTTGTTTACCATTGTGTGGCAACCACATGTGAGACCAATCAATTGTGAAGTATCCGTGAAACTTTTCAGCCCAATCCCTATTTAGAATGAAACCATAAAATTCGGGGATATCAGCCGCTAGAATATCGATTATCTGTGAAACTTTTGGATTAGAGGAAATCTTGATTGAAACTGATGCTATTTCTCCAAGTACCTCTACTTTTGTCTTATCTAATTGAACTATGTGTACTGCAGATTTTTGAGGTGTAATATTCAACTTGGTGCACATGGTCCTTGGCATAATATTTGAAGAGGCTCCTGAATCAACAAGGAAATTATGGACATTTCTGTTGAAAATCTCATAAGGATGAGTGGAGGTGCATGAGAAATGGACCTATCACCTACCAGAACTAAATCGGTTAGATTTACTTTATTTGAAGATGAGGGAGATTTTCCCATATCGTAGGCAGCTTGAGTAACTACAATAGATGGTAGAGGAGATATAGGAACTACTTTCAACTCTCTTAATAGAATTTTCTGTTGTTGCTTGAGTTTAGTGAGTTCGTGTAATGAAATTTTTTCTCTTGTATTTTTCATATTATCTTCGACTATGTTATATTCCACTATATTGGAGATTACCAATGTTTTGGAAGCATTTGGAGGATCTAGTGGAATATGATCAGTTTGACTAGTCTTAGACTTTTTACTTACTATTTTCTCCTTTATAGGAGTGGCAGTTTTCTGTTTCTGATTTGTTATAGACATATCAGGAGAGCTTTTATTTCTTGTAGTTACTGGCATAGCTTGTGCTTCTTCTTCAATTGGAAGAATGAAATCCCACATTCCATTTAATTCAACTTCTTCTTCTGTTTTGGCTTCCTCTTCGGCTGGTGAGTCTTCTTTTGCTTCTTGATCAGATTCAGCATTTGAAATAGTATTTGGCGGTTGTGATGTAGAAGAAGGGTTTCTTTTAAATGAGTGAAAAGGTTTCTTGGGAGCGGAAGATTCTGTGACCTGCTTCTTGATTTCGACAATTTCATTAGACATGGTTTTTAACACTTTCTGAAGGCCTTCAAGATCGAAAGGGTCCTTTGAAGCTTTCGTTTTTGAATCATCCTTAAATGTTACTTCCTTTGAATTTCTTTCATCTATTTGTGATCTCTTTTATAAAGCTATAATTCTTCTTTCTATAGACAGGGCTTCTTTCATGTTTTCTACAAGCGCAGCCTTATTGTCTCTATCTACAAAAATCATGATATTAGAAGGAAGGGAGGATATGTACCATTCTATCTGTATATCTACTGCAGGTTTTGAGGTAGCTGAGATTTTTTTTAGTAACTTGTTAAATCTGGAGTTGAAGTCTTTGATCCTTTCATCTGAATTTTCTTTTCAATTAGAAATATCATTGATTAAGGATGCTATGGTCCTGTCATCAACAAATTTTGCAAGAAATAGTTCATGAAAAGTATCCCAGTCTCTTATTGACCTTTCTGGAAGAGAAAATACAAGATCCAACAAATCCTTGGAAAGTATAAGGAAACAGTCTGATTACAACATCTTCATGTGCAACTCCATTAAGATTCATGACTAGCATAAAGTTATTTAGATTTTCTTCAATAGGAAGACCATCATCACGATTGTAATTAGGTAACCATTTTTCTGGGTTTGTTGGGAGAGCATTTAGATTAGCAACCAGAATAGCACTAGGATTTGTCCAAGGTTGAGCAGGTTGATTGGCCATAACTTGAGTCAGAGACTGGGAAGATGGGAAGGCCCATCCAAAAGTAGGTATATATGGCGAAGAACTTACTACTAGGTTAGTACTACAAGTAGCAGTATTAGCTGGAGAAGTGGATAGTTGAGAAGAAGTGGATTGAGTAGAAGTGAATGGAGAAGTGAATGGGTGGAAGGGTGATGTGATCTCGCTGGTATCCGATCCAGATCTTGATGTGATAACTTTACTATGTCGTGGAGGGATGCGAAACTCAAAATGAGTTACAACAATATTTCACTTTGTAATCTAGTTAATACACCAATTTCTCATAATAGGGAAGTAACGTTTTCTTCAAATGCTTTGGGCCTCTCTGGTTTCTTGACAGAAATGGATATCTGTTACAATTTTTGTATCAAAGAACAAACTTCGAGAGACTCAGGAGTGTAATCTGGAGGAGGTGGTTGTATTACTACTTCAGGAGACGAGGGAGATGTTTCTACAACTTCATATTTCTGATCTGAAGATTTTGAATGATATCTAGAAGGTGTAGAAGTTGTGGAGAGGTTTAGACTCTTATGAATGTTTTTCAATTGATATTTAGGTTTATATGCCATTCATAGCCAGATGCCCTCCTTCTAGCGCTAAAATGTTGAAGTCTCAGATTTCTGCTGCTCCAACATGGGGGATAACCACCTGGTTCGAACCTTAAGACAACTCCTTTTCCATTTAAAGTGGTGGCTCCGACTGGGGATAATGGGACCAGTTTCCCAGTATGGGTTTTAAAATGAGAGTGGGTGGTTTTCGAGTGATTGCAATAGAATAATGATAACTAAATGACCTATTCTATCATGCAAATATCTAGCTAACTTAATCTAATATAAACCCAGGTATTTCTGTGTAATATGTGATCTAAAAAGACATTTGTTTGACATGTGATAATAAAGATCAATCATGCATAAAACAGAGGTGATAACGTGTAGAGATTATTTCTTTGACTAAGTAGTTAGTCAAAGAAATGTATAAACTATATCACATATATATATGATGATTTATATATGAAAATAATAATTTCAGCTAGGCATCATACATTAGTGCAATTAACGCTTAACATAAAGAACATATCTCATATACAATTCATGAAAATAAAGTGTTGTCACTAATTAAACAGAAACAAAACTAATCATACAAGATAGAAGTACCATATATGTGAAGGTCTGCTCATTTAACTAATGACATAGATCAACTCCTTTCTTCAGATCAAATTATCTTCCAAGTATACAATAGTGCATCAACAAAGGAAATTAGTCTGATATTAAAAAGAAGCGATCATGTTCCATAATTTCACCAAAGCATTCACAAACTTACAAAAGTGCATTCTTTGCAAATGTTTTTGATAAAATTATAGACCCTTCTCTAAATGAATAAGAAGGGTATAAATACTATTCTAACTAATGTTCAAAAATAGAATATACAAAAAATTGAGGAGGTTTCAAACAACATTCCTCCTAACTAGTTAACTAACTCTAAAAATAAAAAGTGACTTGATGAGCAGAGGCTATGATGATGATTTGCTGTCTACTAGCTTGTCTTTCAAATCACGTATATTGGCCATCAGTTTGACTTGAGGAGGTGCCCCAAACTGTGTTCTGACCTGTCTTGCGAAAATAACGTCTGTGAGAGGTGGCAACATCCGTTGAGTTGAATGGAGTGAGCAGTTAAGGGTCATGATTTGGTTGTGTGGCTTGACAAGGTACTACCAATACGACTCCCAATCGGTCTTTGCTAACTTTGCGATTGCTTCTCTTTGAATTTCTACTTTTTCCTTCTAGCTTTTATGCAAGTCATTTAAGTTGGGTTGGGTTGCCTTCTTTCACCAAGTTGGTGGCATACAGAGTGTGGTTACCGCCTTCACTATGTTCTTCGACATCTCGACTACTCTTGCCGTTGCTAATTTGGCTTGTTTGATCCTCGCATCCCAATCCGTGAATAGAATGTCCTTGTGTGTTTCCTCGATCTCAGGTAGATTAGCCTTCCTTCCCTCTTATGTTTCTTGCCACTCAATGAATTCTCAGATTCTTGTGTTTAGATCAATAAATTTAGTTCTCTAGTTAATTTCTTTATCCGTTAGCTGGTCACTAGTAATCAAATAAGGAGCGATATGCGACATCTTTTGGAAAAATTGTTCTTGCTATTTTAACATGAGGGAATTTAGTTCTAGCACCTCTTTATGAATTCCTCAATCGTAGGAATATCCTTATACTTTTCCATGGCTTTCTTCAAGTCCTGGAGTTGCATGTTTTTGGCCGATATGTCTACTTCATGGCTTATCTTCAAAACCTCCATGTTCTGTTGTAATTGGGTTAGTTTCTCAGCGGCCTACCTATTCACACTTGCCTTCTTTGTTTCGATCTATTGCTCGAGCTGTGCAATCTTCTATTCCTTTCCCTTCAACAAAATAGATAATTTGGTAGCTTTATCCATGGTGGCAGTTGCATACACCCCCGTAAACCATGATAGTCTGGTCAAGTTTTCGGTTGGATTGGAAGGAATGTCCTTCCAAACTATGTCCATCGGCTTATTCCCAGGTGTGAGATCAGGTGTTTCTACCCTTCTCCTTTTCCTTTGTCTCCTTACCACAACCATGTGTAGTGGGCTGTAGAACACATCAAGAGGAGGGATTTCAATCACCTTTAAGACAATTTCCAATGTGGGTAGAGCGAGGATGATTTTAGTTTGCTGAGACGTTGTTGCTTGCTCATCCATTGGTTCAGACTCTGTATTTTTCTAAACATGCAAAGGAGTTTTATACTCCATGGTTTCCTGCGTATTTGTTGTCTTGGGAATGTCTTTCATTTTCTTATTGAATTGATCCCACTCCTACTCCAAACTGTTGCTTTTGATCTCAGAACTAATATGTTTAGGTGGGGTGATCATACCCTGCTTTTCGGCTGACCTCCTAATGGATTTTGCTGTAATCTCGGTGTCTTGGGCCTTCCCTGTATCTAGTGCTTTCCTTGTATCCACTTGAGACTCTAGGCGAGAATTAGGCCCCATCTTGTTGACAGTCACACTGGGCGCAGGCTTGTCCTCGATTTTTAACAAATACAATGGGATTATCTCGAGCCTTTTGTTTTTGAACTCTTGAAAGCTTTCAAAATCTTTAGGACTCAGATTTGTCATTGCCCATTTGAACGATTGTTCGAAGGATTCAACAGACTGTAAAAGGTCTTCAAAATCATTAGCATCATGGTTACAAGGCTTGATATTTACTGTAGTAGTGATGTTATATGCTATTTTGTCTGGATCGAATTGCCTTTTAGGAAAAGCTGGAGCTTGAGGCCTTCTAGGCTTATTGACTCCTTGGTTGCATGGTTAAAATTTTCTAATGAAAAGGAACCGCACCTAATAGGAAGAGATGGCCATAATGACTTCTTGTTTTCTTTTAGAAGCTTGGTCAAGCCTTTTCCCACAGTCTGGTGGGATATTTCTCTTGCTAATATTTTATCAAAGATATACAAAGGGAGGACATGTGGGTCCCCTGTATTACCAAAAACCCTAATGTAGGTAAACTATTCTTCAAAAAAATACTTTTCGACTGTGAGAAGATTTGTAGCAACTTCTTTGGAAAACCTGGGGGCTTTCTTATTGAAAATTAATTGATGCAATGGAAAAATAACAACATGTCATATTTTATAAAAATGGGGTATATAATGGGATTCCCAAATCTTTTTATGGCTGAGATGGATAGGGTAGGGGTCCTGCAAGGTCCATTTCCAACCCATTATTGGAAATTTAGTGTATAAACAGATGGAATCCATGATTTAGGTACTGAAATAGAATGGAGGAAGGTTCTATGCGGAGGAGGATCTCTTCTGACAATACTCGGTGATGATAGTGGCTAGGTTATCAGATAGGATAGTGGCCCAATTCATAATGTGGGAATTGACACAGGCATTAATCAAAGGAATCCATTCTGTGGAGAACTTAGCATTATTAGGTAATCTGTATAGTCTACATAACATAGCAGCTGCATAGTTGTAGGGGTTTGCCAAAGAAGCCACAGGATACATACCCGTTTTATAAAATTTGAACTTTTCTCCAGTACCCTCCAGCCCTAGTTCATCTTGAAAGGTTCTTTGTTCTTATTTGTGAAGTTGGCCAAGTATGATTTATCATATATGTCCTGAGGGTCAAGTATATGGTACATTTTCTTTAGGTCTTTAGCTTTGAATGACCCCAAGAGTTCCATTCTTGAGTTCCTGAATTGCCTATCTTCAATAGTGAGGTTTTCCACCACCCACCTAATCATATAAGTATATGGGAGCATTTTTGCTCTCACTCCTATTATGTGAATGAAAGAACAGACAACATCCTTGAATTGGAGTCCCGAAGGTTTTATTGAGTCACTCGTCACTTTTGTGAAAGTAAACTTGGGACGTTCATCCTCAAGCCTGTTGTATATGACCTAACAAGTTGTTTCTCCCCCATCAGCGATGCAGATGGTATCAGAGAATATAGGAGACATTTTTTATAGCTCGGACTCTGTAATGCTCTACTTTTTCTATTTCTGCATCACCTTTTGTAATGACATGTCTTTTGTAGCTTGCTTGAAATGGAAGAGACATATCAGCGTAGTCAATATAGGGTAATTAAGGTTGAAATCTCTCTGAAATGACTTTGAACATGGGAGGATTTCAAATGAGATACTCAGCGTTAACTAGCCATAACTTGAAACATCATTACTTCTCCTCGAGTCACTAAACATTTATTAACCTGTCAAACCGTTCATTATTATATTAAAACACAGTCACTTCCCATGTTTGGTGCTTTATTCGCATATCGCAGCTTTTTAAATGATGTAATATAGCATTGCTTGCTTATAATGCGAAATGCGATTGCGAATATCGCAATATCGCAGTTCGCAAATCGTTAATGTATGACAAAATAGGATGTCTTATTTATTTACGACTCCTACGAAATGTGATTGCAAATTCTTAAGGCACTTTGATCAGAATGTCGCATTGGGAGTTTTGATCGCATATCACAACTCGAGATTTAATTTAAGGTGTTTATGGTTATCATATGCAAAAATGTGATATGCGATTTGCGATGAGGATCCTAAACTTGGGTTATTTTCTAAAAGTTTTCAAGGCATTTTCTTAGAGTTAGGATTTATTTTTCAAAGACTAAATATTTAAAAAGGGTCCCTAATTATATGTCTAATATTAGCTATTACTATATATAAATTTGGGGGGGGGGGTTGTTACATAGTACAACAAGTCCATGTTCCATTCTTATTGAATATTAGTCTTAGGAAGGTTTTTAGGCTACTATATGACATTGAATGCCATATTATTGAAAATAATCCAAACCCTAACTTATAACAACCCATTTAGTGGTCTAATTTTAGAGTGCTTGAACATTTGCATTGAAAACCTAGGTCATCTTTAGCCCTGCCAAACCCTCTATCCATTTTTAAACTTTAAAAAGCTCATCATCTTGAGCCTGAGTATTAAAATACCCATATAGGTGATTTAGGGAAGCCTCCCTTGTGGTTTAAATCCCGCTAAAGAGTAGGAAGAAGGTTGTAGAGGTGATAGTGGCAACCCTTTCTCATTGTTGTCATAAGGCCTTGTCCTTAGTCAATGAAGCTTTGCTCTAGACCCATTGTATTTTGGGGTAGCAGTCCACAAATTTGTGGTATGGAAGCATCCTAATTTAAATATTCTACTATTTAGGATTTTTCATACATATTACATGTTCAGTTTCAATTCATTGGTTCATATGCCAATTTTTTCCCACTATCAATGATTTATCTTTACGTTTCCATTACTATTTGTGCACATATATTTTTGCACAGCGGTACATATTTATTTCTAGTTAAATATAACGTTTTATGCAATTGTAAATTACTTATATATAAGGTGGACAATAAGAATGCATAAGCATGTAGAAATGAAATCATGCACTACTACGAATCTATTGATAATATACGATCTTTAAATGATCAAGAAAGGAATATAGAATAGGTAAGAAATAATTTTATAATTTCTAGCAAAGCCATTTTCGAATGCGAAGTTAACACAAGCCCAATCAACAAGGAAATTTAACACCCTGTTAATATAACTTCCTAGCTAATGGATCAAAATTTGGCCAAGAAGAAACATAGGGAAGAGTGAACAAAGGCCATTATTCTTCCAACAAAAAGATAAAAAGGCCAAGGGAAACAACACATAGAAGAAAGAAAAGATGCCATTTGTCTTGTAGCAACTTCTAGTAGAAAGAGGCCTATTGTTGTTGGAGTCTCAAGACATTTTTTTAACCAGTCACAACAAATACGTGATTGGGTATAGCATACCCATTGTGAATCACAGACAAATCTCTCTAATCATTAACCTTTAATAATAAAACAAAAGAGTTGTATAGCAATGTCATTTTTACATGTTGTAAGGGTTTCATCCACACAAACCCTTGTATTATTGTGTGCATACCATATTTCTATGTTCATTATTATTTCATTGATAACTTTATTTCCATGTTCATACTGTTTTAATTTTTTCATCCTTTATAACTTGTTTCAAGGCTAGTAGATCTAAAAATAGGAAAACTAATATTGTTTATAAGATTGTCTTGATCAAAGTTATTCTACTAGCTAAAGAGAAGAACTAAAAAAATACAAACCTGATTTTTTTTTTTTGTGACCTTTTAAAGATATCTTTCCTTAGACAAATTACTATTATTATCATTAGATTTTCCCTAAAGAAAAGGTCCCTCACTAAATGAAAAACTAAGGATACTATTAGGCAAGCTACCTATTTTCACTTGACAACCTTGCCTCCCACCTCTAGGTTTAGATAATGGTCTCCTAGCCTAAGAGGGAATTCACTATATTTAATCCTAAGCTATCATTAATGGGTGAAAATATGACCAAGATTATACTCTCACTTTAAAGGAAGTTGGTCTAAGGTTGTTTAGAGATTCTTCAAATGATCAATGGTGCGAGTTGGTGGAGTGTCTAAAATATATCAAACCCATGATTTTAATTAATGTTATTTGTAGTACATGAAAAATTAATCTATAAAGTATTTGTTCCCAGAAAATAAAAAGTGCAAGTGGTGGTTAAATAACACAATTGAACTAACAAATTTCAGGGCTTGAACTAGCTCACAGAAAAAGGGTTAGGCTTGTGCTACAAATCTTTGATATATTGTCAAGCTCGAACAATAGTACTCGATCCAAGTTTTGAAAGAATTAAGCAAGGATGATCAATCATACCCTTAAGCATAATACCCGATCACTGTGATACGTGACAGTATATTGTCGAGTGTTATTGTTGGTGCCACTATAGTAGTCAATCAGTTGAATGGTTGGCTTTAGGATATTTAGGAGACTTCCAATATACTCGAGAATACGTGGAAGTAAATTTTGTGTATAGTTGCAATCTAATGACATACTAGTCAAAGGGTACCAATAGGGGTTACATGGATTTCCAACAAAGAGAAAACATAGTCTTTAACCAAGTGAAATTTGTGTAGTGCATGTGTGTATTTATATGTAACCACAATTTTACTTGCTCAACGACAAATCATTTGGTTGTTTAAAAATACTAGAATACATATTTAACTTAAAACAATTCTAAAGAATTTCTTCATTAAAATATCTTTTGATGCCAAAATGAGTTTATTGCAAAAAAACATTAAAACATATTAATAATAAATGTTCATTAACTTATTTATTAAATTGACATTAAATAAAGATAATTGACCAGCATTATATCATAACACCCATTTACATATTCCTAATCCATCTTAAAAAACCATTACCTTTATTCAATTCCAAAACCCACCTATATCGTTGAAATGAGAAAATTACCTAAAAAAATATTGTGTTATTATGGAGAGTATTATTAAATTATATTAACCGTTTCAACCTTGCATTAATATTGTTCACTCTAAATCAAATGAATACCAATAATGCAAAAATATATCATATGTCAATAAAAATGAAATATGTTTTAATGTATAAACAACATTTTTAGAATAAATTATACATTAATATAAAAACACTTGATTAACTCACCCACGCCTCAAAGATTTAATAGATTCCTTTCCGGAAATTCAATAAATCGTCATAGTTTGATATTAAAACTTCACCACACATTTAAATCAACGATCCACTCTAGTCCAACTTTATTTAAACTTATAAATCTACCATTTGAAATTTAAATCATCTGCAAATTTCGCAGATACTTATGAAATGGGAAATATTGCAATTGAGAAAAACAGTTCAAGTTTGACTTTTATTTTTACAAGTGCTATAGTAGAAAAAATATGCCTTTAGATACCCATTACCATTAGAGTTCTTGTGAATGGGATCTAATTTTTTTTTTTTTTTGTGAAAGGTATGTTACTTCAAATCCTTGGAACCCTGCCATTATGCCTTTAGATACCCATTACCATTAGGGTTCTTGTGAATGGGATCTAATTTTTTTTGATAGGTATGTTGCTTCAAAGCTTTGGAACCCTACTATTTTTTTAGCATAAGGGCTATGTGAAGTGTTGTCTGGAATGAGGGAGGATGAAATTGAATTGAGGTGATAACTAATCTTAAATTGAACTTGAGTCTGACAAAATTTCGGATAAGGGAGAAAAGGAAATTCATGTGACCCGACCCTGTGAGATCTCAGTCGGCCTCAATCACTAAGTGAATGGTTGGGTGAATAATCCTTTGGTCAAACACATCTCCTTAGATTCCATTTTTTTCCTACAAAAAAAACACTTTCATTATGATAAATAAAGAAAGTACAATCATTAGATTAGGATTACATTTCTGGATCTAAATTATTAAAAGAGTTTTGTTACAGATCAATTCAACTACATGATTGATCACAATTTACATTCAGAGATAAAAATAAGCAAAAGTCAAAAGGCTTTGTTGGGAAATGTATAAATGATGCGACCCTAAAAATTGACAACAAAATTCACCTTGTCTCTCATAGCTTGATGTGACTAGACTCTAGCAAATTTCCATGGATGTAGGAATGATAGTGTATCCTTCCTGGGATCAAGGTGCAACCAAACTTTGAAAGCTTATCACCCTGGCCATTTTGAATCTTGTCGATATGAGAAATGGAGATATTCCGGAAAACAAAAATCAGGGTGCTAATTCTCTATTTCTAGTTGGAAAGCATCGAAGAGTCTAGATTGCATTTACCATTGGCCCACTCAATGATGGATTTGGAATTTCCATAAACGACGATGTCCCTAAGGCAAAGCTAGTTAGCACAAGAAAAGACACCCTAGAGTGTTAGAAGTTCTACCCTAGTGTTGGAACCTTTTCCACTGCACCAATGAAGTTTGTAGAATTTCTCAGGGCCCAAGTGAATGACCATACCACTGCGACAAATGCCAAAATATGAAGCGCCATAAAAAAATACCACAGGGAAGGCAGTCCAAGGAATTCAAGGAGGAGGGATGATTTTAATGCCTAAGGAAAATGTTGGAGATAATTCCATGTAATAAGTCAATATCTTACAATAGGTCCACTCAATGTCCACTTGCACCTAATAAAAAATAAGATCATTTCGAACTCGCTATATGCCCCAAAGAACAAAGAAAGGCAATGTCCTATGCAATTTGTGATCCACAGTCCACCAACCAAGGTACGATACAGTATCATACTGATCCGGATTTAAACAGGAACGCAATAGATTACAGAGATAACCATAAATACAGAGATGCGATACCATAAATAAAGAGATGCAGCGGAAATAATACTTCATTTCATTAATGGAAAATACCGAAATATGCTTACAACCAGAATTGGAAATAAACCAGCTAGGACGATGGTAGCTTATCTCTGAGAAGAGATGTGCGGCTACATGTCTCTGAACTGTTCCGAACTTGTGTTACAATGAGGCTCGAAGGCCTATTTATTATTGAGAAACAATGGAAAACCCTTCACATTCCAAAACCGACCCTTAGAAGATGAAACGCCAAATTGTGGGCCCCGTTTTGGGTAAATTGGTACATCAATTTCCCGGGGTCGTAACTTTGGCATACGATCTCCGTTTGACGCGTATGATAGCTCGTTAGAAAGATCTATCCGAGAGATACCACTTTCGGAAGGGCAACATCGGTCCATGGACCCATGTTGCCCCTAGATTTCCCAAAAAAACGTCGTTTAGGGCCTCAAAATGGCTCCGGAAGTTCAGGACCCGAAAAACTGATAAAAATAGTAAGTTGTGCTACAATTTAGGAAACTGAAAAAGCTGAAAGAGACAATTGTGGGGGTCCAAATGGGATAGGTGGGTGGCCACCAACATCCACCTGGATCACCAATCTCCTGGATGGAATTGCTTTTCATTAAGGTGTCGGTCATGCCATATCTTCCTCTGGAGTTGAACTACTTCTGAGTGGAGGAGGGCCTGCATCCTCTGTTCATCTAATCCAGTAAGCTACAATAATCTTTCACGTTGAGCATGGCTGAGATCTAAGTCCAACTGAGCTGCCATCCTCAATGTGTTGTACTCGAACTCTATAGACAATAAACTATGTAGCAGAAGGTTGTAGTAGAAAATAGAAGAAAAGCAGCAATCACAAATACTCTAACGCTTCGCCGGCAATGACGCCAAAAAGATGGTGGGCTCTAGTATTGCAGTGATAATGCTGCAACTCTTGGGACCCTCTTTACTTTTATCAACCCGATAGTTTGTAACAAACTTGGAAGCAACGGTGCTGTATGCACTAATACTAGCTCTTGCTGCGGCTATCACTTGGTCAGCTGGCACAAGTCCGCTAGGAGCTTAAGCCAACTTCTATGAGCTCTGAGAAGAATATTTTTAACTGATGGATGAAAGCTAACTCAAAGGAAGCTAATCTACTTGCGGAAAGAAACTGAAAAGCTGAAGGGAAATGCAAACCCTAGTAAACCCTAATTTTACCAGCTAGCCCTACCGATGCAAGAAAGAGGACGAAAGCTACTGAAAGAGATGCCATTGACTTGTAGGAAGGTGAAATGCATGTGTCTAAGCTACTTCTACAGTAAAATCTGAGTACGTTGTCAGAATTATCATGCATGTGCTTTAACTGGCTTTTGATTATGCAGAGGTGGATTGGTGATAGGAAATGCTTGCAGGAGGTTGGGAAGGTTAGAAAAGGGCCTAAGGGGTCCCTAGCACTCTTCTAGAGAGTTTCACAGTTCAGATACCAAGAAACCACTTTCGTGAGCTTCTATAGGAAGTGTGCAGGGGTTTTACAGGATGTTCTGTAATTTCTACAAGATGTTCTGTAATTTCTACATGATGTTCAGAAATGGGACTTTGGAGGATTGATGGAGGACAAAAGGTGAAGACGTGGGTATGGAGGTGAGATGAGAGTGCTAGGAGGTCCAGGACGTGGTGGATGGAGCTGAGGAGTGGTGAGGATGGTTGGATTTGTTAAAGGAGGGGTAGAGCAATGTTGCACAAAAATATGGAAATTAGGGAAAAGCGAGAGAATGTGGCAAATGTAAGGCAAGAATCCGAGTTAGGGGATGGAGCAGATGGGATTGATGGACAGGGTAGATGGAGAGGTATTATAGGCGCTCTACAAGTTATTGCTCAGACTGAGCAAACAAACATTCGAAAAATCATGGACCTAGCTACTTTAACCTAATCTGACCTAAATAACAGCAAAGAAAATGAACAGAAATCTATTTGCAACGAAATCATGTGAAATAGCTATGCAAACTAAGCAATCATGAACCTGAGCATGTAACCACAACTGGTATCAACTTCTGCAAATGAGGATCTAACACTAATAATTGCATGATGAAGCAAAGACAATGTTTTTGGTGGCAGCAAGGTCACCTTGGTCCCAGCTCATGGTCCCACTGAGGAAGAGGTGAGATCAGAGGTGCTTGATATCCTTTTTCTGAATATCTTCCCTGTTATTAACCTATCAAATCAATCTGAACATGAAAAACCTTTTTAATCATCAACAATGACCTAGGTAACCAGCAATATTTTAATATACTTAACATAAATTATTTTGGAAAGACATAAAAAACAAATAACAGTACACAAAGGAAGCCTTGGCAGTTGGGTTGGGCGCAACCCCAAGAGCTACAGGCTCCTAAGAAAAGCTCAGAATTGATGCAAAATAAAGCTGCTTTCCATTACTAAAAAATAACCATGTCACAAAGAAAGTTGTACAGCAGTAGCTACAAAATGAGCTGAACAAAATAACAACACTATAGTGCAAAATACAACTGTTCAAAAAGTAACCTACGAAGGCTGGAAGCCTTCCTATTTATGCACTATGAGGGTCTCCAACAACCCTCCTTAACTCAAGGGGCTCGACTGTTCAAACTGCTAGTGATCAGTCACTTTGCACAAGACTGCTTGGCTGCCCTTGGGAATCCTTTTCGGTGGCCTGTTGAACTCCGAGCTGAGGGTGGAGATTTCGAGGAAGGGGCCACTTAATGCAGAAGACACCCTTCCTACGAATCCTCACCCTTGTTCCTTCATGCTTGGCTGTCATTTGGCTCATAATTGCTTGGCCTTGGTCCAAAATTTGTCCAAAAATTTGCAATAACCACGTGTTATCCTTCTTGGTCAAGTGACTATCCTCATTTGTTCAACTAACATAAATATACTCAAAAAACATGCATAAACTATGAAAAATGGTGGTTTGACGAAGAACACTTAGGCAAAATGAGCCCAATAAGTTACGCAATTCTGGGGCTCATCACTATCCTATCTACTAATTCCAACCAAGATTACACATTTTGGTTGAATTATTTCCTAATCTAAAAACCTAAATGTAAATATGTTTGATCATGATTATACTATATGATTCAAACAAGAAATATTTCTAGTGGCATTTGAGATTGCTCACTTGTACACTTGTTTTTCTTTTCATGGGGTTCTTTTCATTATTATATATATATATATATTCATTCTTTTATTCTATTTATATTTATATTTTTTATTTTTTATACCCTCTTTTATAAATATCTAACTTATCAAAACCATTTATGTTACAACATCGGCTCCAAATGGGAACTGATTCCTCTTGCAGGATGCAGAGAACTTGTAGATGCATGTGCCTTTTCCTCGAGCTAATGGGGTCTCTCTTGAAAACAATCACACATTGCTTAAAATAAAAACAATATGGTGATGTACAAATGATGAATGAATGAAGGAATCTCAATATTGGATATAATGCTTCAAATATTTCCCATTGACAGGAAATGAGGAATATTTTCCTTCCAAGTTCTACAAGATAAAAGCGTTGTTGCCTTTAACCTCTACAATACTAAAAGGTCCAAACCAAATTATCAAACTTTCCATGTTTTCCTTTATCTTCCCTTCTAGCATCCCATCTTAATACTAAATATCCTTCTTTAAAATCTCTTTCTCTAGCCTTTCTGTCAAACAGAGTTTTCATTTTGTTTTGATATTTCTGAAGCTTATAATGAACTTCATCTATGTTTTCATTCAATTCTATAATCTGATTGATTCTCCTAGAAAAATCATCAGGTTCTTCATTTGCTTCTTGTAAAAATCTCATGACAAGAAAATCTAGATGTGTAGGAAATATGGATTCTTTACCATAAACAAATTGAAATGGAGATTTACCTGTTGACCTCTTTGGAGATATTCTGTTTGCCCAAACTGCATATATGAGATGGCTGTCCCAACTCCTTTTGTGGTCTTCCAACTTTTTTCTTAATGAATTGAACTAGGCTCTTGTTTGAAGACTTTGCCAGTCCATTTCCCTGTGGATAATAGGGCGTTATGAAACCAGATCAAGAAAAAGATAGAAAAGATAGATCAACGCCTTAAAATTCAGCCTCTTCGAGGGGGAAACCTCCTTTACATTACATAAATGAACAATTCTTCGATGATACAAATGAAAAGACCTCATTTCTATATATAGGAGTCTAAGGGGTCATAAGATAATCAGAGTCGACATAACAATAATAATGTAAGGGCACAATAATAATAATAGTGGGCTTCTATGGAGCACAATAGCAACAATATGGGCACTACATGGGTACACCAATATAATAAGTGGGTTTTACTAATAACAATAAAGGGTTACACTAGTATTATAGGGGTCTAACATGCCCCTCTTCTTCAAAAAGCGTTGTCCTCAACGCTTGAGTAGTTCTTGATGCTTCTGTATAAAATTCTTTTCCTCCCATGTGGAATCTTCAGCTGGTAAGTTCTTCCACCTGATGAGATACTTTGAAATTGATCGATTGTGTAGCTGTCGGGTTCTTGTTTCTGTGACTTCTCCAAGTTCTAATATGATTTTTCCTTCCTCTTCAATTTATGGCAATATTGTTTGAATTGGGATCTTTTGCAACTTTTGAATAAGTGGCCATACTTCTTTGTCCTTCTTCCATTCATCCCTTGCCTCGTTTATCCAATCTGGTTGGATAATAGAAATAGCACAAAACAATGCTTCCACATCCTCATCCTTTCTTGAGAGTGCATCTGCAACAAAAAAATTCTTCCCTTTTCTATAGATGATGTCAAGGTCATAACCCAACATATTTGTGACCCATTTTCCTATTCTTCTAAAGATAATATTTGTTCTAAAAAGTATTTAAGACTATCATGATCCATTTTTACCTTGAAGTGTCTTCCCATTGGGTAAGGTCGCCATTTCTTAAGTGCATGTAGTATTTCCAACATTTCTTTCT
>APFE031698992.1:8919-25484 GCA_000404065.3 Pinus taeda | reverse complement strand
TGGGTGCGTACTCCTGTAAAGGCCAAAAGGCGCGAGTTTCATCTTAAAAAAGTTACTTGTGGTCACTTCTAGAGCTTTCTAGAAGAGTGTTTGACGTGTATTGAGCGCCTCCAGATGGTTCATGCATCCCTATGATAGAGAACTTATCCCATCAAGAGAGGAGCTACCCCATCCAAAAGAGGGAGTATCCCATTGATGGTGGACCTGAATAACTTCTTCCTCTAGAATACTATAAATACAGGCATTGGGCCAAAGGAGGGGAGGTTGAAAGCTGAACATTCTAAAGGTTAAATGCTGCTGGAATTAGGACTTCCATTGTTGACTTGTGAGGAGAGATCACTATCCTTCCTTGTTGCCATATTGGGAGTTGGTGAGCTTGTCAAAGTAGAGGAAATCTCTTGTTGGACCCTGGGAGGAGCTTGCACAACACCAAGGCTCAGGTTGTAATGGTTCCTTTTTGTTTCTTTAATACAAATAAGTCCATTCTTCTCAATGATTTGTTGTTAATGAATTATTTCATGTACTCCTTGGTCTATGTGATGGATATGCTTTGTTTTATGATGAATATTCAGGTGTTATGTAATCGTTTGCTTTGTTAGTGTATGCAGGTCTTAAAGTGAAGGAGGAGCTCATCTGGATCAGCAAGGCTGGACCGCTACAACAAGCGTTGGACCTAAGGTAAGATCGGAAAACACTTGATCTCTCATAGAATAATGTGTGTTTAGAGACGGATTGCTCTTGTTTGGTTTGTTTGTCACTAGAGAGTCTTAGACTCCTAGGGAGGTTAGCTTTGTCCGCAAAAATAACTCTTTCCGCATGACACACCCAAGAAAATAAATTGAGTTTAAGAGGCATGCTCAATTTCCAGGACCACGATAGACAAGGGAAGCGAGGGGTAGATTCACCAGGCAAAGTGATAATGTGATATGCCTCACGTGCAATGACTTGAACTTGATGGGATCCTCCAAACTAGATTAGTTTATATTCTTTGGGAGAGAAAACAACCCAATGAGTTGAAGGCTTGAGATATATTCTTTCCATTTTGGAGCAAGATGATCAGGCAAAATGAGGTCCCCTGCACCTTTCCAACACATTGAAAAAGAAGAAGAGAGTGTAGGAATATCAATATATTTGAGGAAGAAAATGTCCATATTGTGAAGGAAAGTGATGAGAGGAGGAGATAAAATGTGTGTACCTTTTGGGTTAGTGAGAGAGTCTAGACCAATTTATGGGATGTAGCTAGATCCAATATCCCATTTCAGATTGCCAAAAAACCAATGCTTGGACGAGAGAAGAATTCACCAAGATTGAGAGATCTCTGGGGGGTCAAGTGCACTGACGCAAATCTACCCTAGAAGGTCCCCTTTTTTGTCAACAAGGACCTCCTTAGATTCCATATCCTAAAAATTACCTCCCTTTTCTATTTTTAGTATTATTTATTATTGTTTTCTATTTATTATTATTATTATAATATGTTTAACGATTGGAATTGACAATTATGATAGTCTTGTATTTTTGACATAGGTAAATTTTATCTATTATATTGTAAATATTAAGTACATCATCTACCATGCTAACCCTAATGTAGACACAGTTTTGACACTAGTTAATCAAGGTATCAAACCAAATACCTTATAATATTTTACATAACTCTTTATACAACTAAATATATAAATAACTCTAGTAGTATCTTAAAAGATTTAATTTCTTTGAATAATATTAAAATCTAATTTCTAGATTAGAAATAGGTTGGTAAAGCTAAAAATAAAATAAAATTGATCAATCTCTAAGATTAAATGAAGGAAAATAACTTACCTAATTGTAAAATGAACCCACTTACTATTGAGCACCAGAGGCACTTTTCATTCACTTGAATTGAACCCTACATTGAGTGCAATGAAATATCCTTCAACCTAAGATTGGGAGGATAGAAACAACTTGAAAACATAAAACTACATAAGGAGGTTAACACTACATCTAGTAAAATAACCATGTCAAATTAATTAATTGCTTGACAGAACAATGAAATATTAAGAAAAAAGATCATGATATTCCTTTTATTTCAGAAGATTCATCTAACAAATATTAAAAAATGTAAGATAGTGAATAAGTTTTTCACCTCATTGGCTCATTTATCGTGAATGACGTCAATTGCTTGAGAAGCCTAATATTTAATTTGATTTCGTTTAAAATCCATGGAGTATTCACAAAATAGTAAAATAGATATCACATTGAATAAATGGTAAATAAGTCTTCTTTATTTTCTCCCATGGGAGAAAATGAATTAAACATTCTCTTTTTATAGGAGAGGAGGTGTCTAAATAGAACCATCAAAATACCATGTGTTTTTTCCAAAGAATGTGTTAGAAAAAGTGGTTTCTAACCCCAGAAATCTCCTTGTCTACACACTTTATTGGTTTGATCTAATAAAGTTGAATGAAGTGATCCAATAAATGACTAATTAAAAGCCAAAAATTAGAGTCAAAAGCGAGTCAAACCATTTAAATTCTCATAAACACAATAATAATCATTGACATGTGTGAGCATGAGAAATGTAATACAAATGATCCCCCTTTTCTAAAAGAATTCAAACCATGGAAATTTTTTTAGAACTCTCTAGAATCATCTAATAATATCTATAATAGATTAGTTGTGTTAACATGAGTGAGACACTATATTGATAATACATAGATAAAAAACCCTCAAATGTGTGAGCATGAGAAATGTAATACAAATGATCCCCATTTTTCTAAAAGAATTCAAACCATGGAATTTTTTTTAGAACTCTCTAGAATCATCTGATAATATCTATAATATATTAGTTGTGTTGACACAAGTGACACACTATATTGATAATACATAGATAAAAAACCCTCAAATGTGAAATGGGGTAAATAACAAAGTTCAGGTGGGGGAATCCCTTGCATATACTAGGAACCAATGTAGTACAACATCCATGTAATATTGCGAGATGATGTGGTGCCCATGCTGACACATATATTGAGGGATATTTTCTCCAACTCCCTACTAAGGAGGAAGGACCCTCATTTTTAGTAGGGATTGTTGTGACTATACAAGTATCATAGCTATTTCATTTAATTAGATTATGGGACATGAATTAGATTTTTGGAATTTAAGTTGATTGTTGTTATGGATTTCCTATGTGATTAGAAAGCTGCTATTACTTACGATATTTCACAGGAATTCCTGAATGCAGGTTACTGTTACTTATCCATAGCTATCATAAAACCTTATTAAATCATTTATCACTATTAATATTTGACTTTGTTAAAAATTGCAATGATTTGTTGTCATTACATGGTGTTAATAAGATTACTATTACATATTGATTATTATTGTTTTTCGTTACTTCATTCTTGTTATTAATTATTGTTATAGGTTACAATTATGCAATGTTGTTACACATAGATGATATGGTTTAATAATGTCTTCCTTTATTGTTTCCATCCCGAAATTATTACTGTAATTACAATAGTAACATTTCATTTTCTAATTGATTATGTTATTTGAAGTTGGTGATCAATTTGTGATTGTGTGGTACTGAGTGATTTCATTTATGTAAGTGAGGATCTAATTGTGCTGAGTGTCATTTTCTTTTTTCAAGAGTCATCAAGTGTTTTTTCCTTCCTGCAAAGAGTGATTTACCTTTCTACAATTGTGTTCAAAGTGATTTATTTTCATGTAATTGTGGTTTTCAACTACGATGTCTTAGTTATAGAATTGAGTGAAGAGTGATTTCAATTCGTGCAAGTGTGGAATAATTTATAGTAAGTAATGGGATTTGATTGAGCGATGTGTTCTTATTGAGGAAGCATAATATAAGGAAGTAGATTAGGAAGTAGTTATATCAATTAATGATTGTTGCCTGCACATACTGTGCATGATGGCCTTGAAATAAAAGGACTTACCCTAGTTGATAATTTATATTAAAGCGAATCTATTATTTTTAACAAGACAATAAAAACCCCCAAAATTTTTGAGTCATTATTGGGGAGTTTATTAGAGGTGTAAAATCACAACCCACTTTGTTTTTTTTTTATATGGAAATGAATATATGTAAGAGGCATGAATAAATAAGAAGATAAATATGGTGCCCCTAAAAATACTAACCATGCAAGAAGAAGGGGACATGGAGAAACGAGAAATCAAGATTAAGGACTCGTGACTTTTACTCAATAATTAATTTTGAAAGCAAATCTAGAACCATCTTCCCCAAGAGCAAACTCTCGAAAAACATGATCCCATAAATCATCCACTTTCAGAAAAATTTCTTAGAGGATGGAATCTCAAAATTCTTCTATCTTGGGAGGAAACGTTTGGGAGGCGAAATCCCATTAACCCTCTATCTTAGAAGCAAGTATGAGGATCTTTAAATCATTCACATGAATAGGAGAATGTGAATACCAGAACTTATAAAAAGGATAGGGAGATATAGATAGAAATGATTTGGAACACCGAGACCGAAGTATGGAAAATGAGCATCCCCTTGATAACTTTATCTTGGATTTGGGAAGTGTTTTAAGGCATCCCGAGAAACCATTAGACGACCCTTCACAACTAAGGAAACTTGTTAGTGGAAAATGAGCTCCTGAAGTAGCTTTATAGAACCTACAAATTTTATGGAAAAACTAGATCGCAGATGATACAAACACCATTTTCAAATTCTCTATTGGGAACCTTCCAAGACAAACTTTAATGAAGAACATTCCTCTATCATCCCTCCCAAATTTTCATGGCATGACCAATGAAGATCCATATACTTTTCTCTTCGAATTCAAAATTTTGTACTAGATTTATGACTACACCTAAGATTAAAAAAAACTAAAGTTGTTCCTTACTACTTTGAAGGGAGTCTCATTAAGATAGTTCATGCTTCTTGGTGGTGAGTTTATTTCTTCCTGGGATGGCATGAAGGAAACATTTCATGAAAAATATCAAGATTAATGCAAAACCAAAGATCAAAGGGAGGAACATTTTAGAATATCCCAAAAGGATGATGAGAGCTTGGAATATTATATTGAGTGCCTACATTACAATTTACAAAGGTCTAAACATAGAGATTTAGATAAAGACAATTTTGATTTAGAGAATGAGGGATGATTGTGTGGAAATGTTCAACCTCAAGGGAAAAGGATATATATCAAAGGATCCCTATGATGACATAGTCACACTTTGTTTGAGGAGCTTGAGAGGATCATTAAGGAGAAAAACTTTGGTATGAGATGCTTTTGTTGGAGTATAGAAATTAGCCACTGGTAGAGTAATGAGGGCATACATCAATAATTTATTTGACAATTTTAAAACTAATATTATCATAGATTTTTCTTCACAATTGGATATTTTGTAGGCCAAACAAAAACAAACTGAAGCTAAAAAGGCATTGGCAATATTATGCTCCAATTATAGGAAGAAGCATCCCCTTCGAGAGTGATTTCTTAATAGTGTGGAAGTCAACAATATATGTCAAGGATAAATGTAGTATTCAAAGAATTAGGTGAGGAGACTGATTCAACATATTTTATTGGCTACAAAAGGCCGTGACAAGCCCCGCCAATAGGTATACATTCATACCCATCATTGTATTTCAATACTTGGATTAAAATGTATAAATATTAGCAAATTCCACAACAAATACAATATCCCACAATCTTGTGGTATTTTCCTAGCCCTTCTCCAATCTATTACCCAATATCATTGTCACAATGGCCCTCTTCTCAAAGTTGAACATTCATGTGGCCCCAAGGATGGCATGGAGCCTCTTTCTTAGGACATTTCCCTATGCCAATGTAGTTGAGTATACAAAAACAACAACTACAAATCCCATCCAATACACCACCAATTAATCCTCCCCTATGACCCCAGTTACTTGTGAAGACTAACCCAAACCCAAATAAAACGTAGTGTAGCAAGGTGAAGCTCGTGTATTCCCCACTTACTGTATCTCCCCCATTAAGTTTAATGATATACAATTGATATAAAGTATAGTAGTAAATTCAAGAAATTCCCTTATCATTATAGAACATGAAGATGAGAACTCACCTAAGGAAGAAATATTAATTAAGAAAATACTAGAGGAAAAATGCACTAGAACTACTATAACAGTGGATTCTATGGTTACTACTAGAATAAATGATGGAACTATTGTATTAGCTGAGGTTTTTCTTCACTGATGAAACTTCTCTGAATCCGCCTTGACAGATTGGCCATAGGTAAGACTGCTCCACAACCTGAATTTGATTTCTTAAAGGAGCTAAAAAACAGTATGTTAGAATTCCATTGTTACAAGTGATTAGACATGTTCTAATTTGTGATAAGGTAGTGAGGGAAATTTGTGCTAGAATTCCTGGAAGGGAACCCAAATACCCTCCCATAGTTCATGTGGTGGGAAAATTATTTGAATTAATGCAGAGTAAAACCCTGCCTACTAAATATGACAACCTTGTGTATCCAATTATGAATGTCTATATTGGAAAAACAAATATCCAAAATACACTAGTCAATTTGGGTGTTGCAATATATGTGATGATTAGAGAAACCTTTGAGTTGTTGGGATTCATCAATCTAAGGCCAAACCCCATCGTGCATAAACTAGCTGATCAATCCAAATTATGACTGGAGGGAATCTTATAGGATGTTGTCATTTCTGTAGACATCTAGGAGTATTTGGATGACTTCTTGGTATTGCAACCTAAGATTTTCTTAGGGGAACCCATTAATTCTATTTGGACCATGGTTAGTCACTACTGACGCGTTCATCAACTGCAGGTTAGGATTTATGACAATTATTGCTGGAAACACCATAAAGAACCTTATCCCATATCCTTCTACCAAACCAAGTATGGACTATGAAAACCATTTGTGGGTTGAATTTGAACCAAAAGAGGGTGACACATAACCACTCCTCACTATTAGTAAGGATATCTACTTCAAGGATGAGAAAGAGGATGATACTACTAGTATTTTTCTTAGTGATCCCTCAGCTATGACTCCACCAGCCTTTCAACCCCTAGGATCTATAATGAATGAACCTTATCAAGATAATCACGTTGCTGAATTAATACCCACTATCCCAAACAACAAGAGTACCCCAATTGAAATTGAGATTGAAAAAACATTAAATACCAATCCAAATATCCCCCCTAAAAAAAATAATGATTGATTTGGCTTATGCAAGAGAAGAAATAGGATTTCTTGTGGGACTACATGAAGCAACAAACTTATAGCTTGTTAAATTAATCTGTTAAAATACACAAGAGGTATTTTGTAATAATAATTTATTATATATAAAAATGTATAAGTGATATACAATGTTACAATGAGGACCCGCATATATACTAGGCAGGTGTCCCTTAACGATAAGGCATGTCTTTTAGACGTGCCTTTCACTTAACTAATGACTTCTTAACATAAACATTACTTGATTACTTAGTATTTATATTATTTATATTTATTTATTTTGTTATGAATTATATTCATAACAATGTCCCTTCCTTCAGAAGCTTTGTCTTGAAAGCTGTATTGCTAACAATCTCTTCATCTTGTGTTTATCATCTCGACATATGTACCTAACCTCTTCGCCTGTCAACCACATCTTAATTTCTCAGCGCTTCTATTGACCTTCATCTGCATAATTCGTTGGTATCCTTGTTTTGAATCCAAGCTTATGAATATTTATTTATTTATTATTTTTTCCTTTTTTTATATAATGTTTTTTATTATATTATATATATATATATATATCTATAATATATAATATATATTATATATATATATATAATATTAATATATTATATATATATATATTAATTGTAATTCATATAGAAGTGTTGTCCTATATACCACCTGTTGGCTTATATGGGCCTGACCCAGGTTCGAAAGAGTTATTTAGCCAAACAAATCCCGTGGCTATCGGCCCTTTCGGCAACAACCCGCAGAGTGCGGACTGAGGTCTCACCCGAGGTAGCAGGGGAGGGTGCTGGAACTAGGTTTCCGCACCCTTAGGATGTCTTGATGTGGTCTAGAAGGTTCGCACACCGTTCTGTGGCTTCGCACCACTCTGCTCCGCGTAGATCTGGACCCAAAAAAATCCTTAATACTTATTAATGCGCGATTATAGATTAGATCTACTTTTTATGGTCTTTAAGCAAATATTTAACAGAAATAACCAATTCACGCACCCAGAAAAGAGACAGATTTGCATAAGCTCATAATATAAGCATACGCACATAGATCAAACAATTATATCAACCATACATCAGCTAGATCCGCAATAATTCAGATTTAACACATAAATTTAGAGTCAACTTATTTTATTCAGTTTTTCCACCAATACATCCAGATCCACCCTGCGCACTCAGCAGTAGGGGTCCGCGCATATAGCTGCGGATTCTACTAGGCCTCTGCGCACACAGCTACAAAGTCTCTATCTACCTACCAATACCCTTCGCTCGGACTTACAGATGCTTCAAGACTTTGTTGGCATTATGATTCTGGTTTGGCACTATGGCTCAGGTGTTTTACTTGATGGCAACTCACTCAAGTGGCAAACCTCTGTTCAGGCTCTCAAATCATAGAAAATGAGATACCCGCAGGTGATCCTAAGCAAAGGTGCGGACCCGCAGGTACCCCGAACAAGAAGTGCGGACATACCCGCAGGTTATCCGAACAGAAGGTGCAGACCCCAGTACATGCACTTCCATGCAGAGAAAAGCGCACGCACGTGGGAAATCCTATGGTGATCCATGGTATCTAGTCTGACATGTTTGATCCTATGGTTTTGGTCTGTGGTATTGCATCCAAAAGTGTTGAACCCAAGTATTGGATCCTTGGTATTGTTTCTCAATGGTTTTGGTCCATGGTTTGAGTAAGGGCTTGCCTATAAAAAGGAAAGGAGATCATTTGGATAGATACTAATGGAAATTGAATATCTTAAGATCTGAAATTTTGGGTAATCAGTTCTAAAGGCTAGATCTAAATCAAGATGAAATTGAATGCGAATCTATTGATAGGTTGTGATCTCTCGGGCGCATGATCAGATTTGTGGATCTGACTGTTTGTGGCGCATTGGAGGACTGTTAATTTGGCCCTAATTAGAGGTCCCCAGGCGATCCACAGTGCAGGTGGTGGGCTCCAGTATTGCAGTAATAATGCTGCAACACCTGGGACTCCCTTCTTTACTTTTATCAACCCGGTCGTTCGTAACAAATTTGGAAGCGACGGGGCTGTATAAACAAGTACTACCTCTTGTCGTAGCTATCACTTGGTCAGCTGGCACAAGTCTTCCAGGGGCTTAAGCCAACTTCTATGAGCTCTTAGAAGAAGCTTTTTAATTGATGGATGAAAGCTAACTCGAAGGAAGCTAATCTATTTGCGAAAAGAGATTGAAAAACTAAAGGAAAGCGCAAACCCTAGCAAACCCTAATTCTACCAGCTAGTCCTACTGATGCAAAGATGAGAATGAAAACTACTGAAAGAGATGTCATTACTTCTATGAAGGTAAAATACACGTGTCTAGACTACCTCTATATGAAGAAAACATCTTTTCGTATTTTTGATTAAGTTGTCATGTTTTATCATGCATATGCTTTCACTTTTCTTGACTGTGCAGGGGTGGATCAAGGAGGAGGAATGCTTGTAAAAGGTTGGGAAGGTTTAGAGAGGATCTAAGGAGTCCCCAACACCCTTACAGAGAATTTCACAAAGTTTGGCTATCAAGAAACCTCATTTGTGAGCTTCTACAGGAAGTCTGCAGGGGTTCTACAGGATGTTCAGAGATTTCTACAGGATGTTCAGAAATTTCTACAGGATGTTTAAAAAGTGGATTTTAGAGAATGGGTGAGTGAGGGAAGGTGCATGGATGGATAAGGAGGTAGGATAGGGGCTTGGAGTAACCCAGAAACTGGTGGGTGGAGTGGTGAGAAGGTGTAGGAGGCTGACTTGGCTTGAAGAAGGCTAAGGCAATGATTGAGCAAGAAAGTAGGGTTATGTGGAAAAAGGAAGGACAGATGGGAGACGAGGAACCCAGCTAGGAGATGGAACAGGTGACTCAGATGATGTTTTAGGTGGATGAAAGAATGATGGAGATGCCCTGCATGATGTACGTTCAACTGAATCAACAAAGTCTTGCAAACGATCAAAGTCCTAGCTAATCTAGTCTACCTATCAAAAGCATGAATGAAAAATAGCTTTATTGGAAAGAAAACCATGTACATCAACTGTGCAAAGAAACATTTCAGAGCTCCAAACCCATAACTAATTTCTGCAAAGGAAAACAGTACACTAAGGATTGCATGGTCAAGCAAACTAGTTTTTTTGTTGGGGCAACACTGTTTCTTTAATTCTAGCCCCTGATCCAATAAGGATGAGGTGAAACCGAGAGTGTGGTTATCCCTTTTCTTTGGAGCTTTTTCTGTTATTATCCTACCAAAACACCTGAAGCAATTCCATTCATAAACAGTGATCTATTCAAGCAACATAGCTAAAGCTGCCTAACATAAATACGTTCAAATGCATAAAGGGAAATAGTGATGCATAAAGGAAAAGTAACAGTATAGAAAGGAAGCCCTAGGCTCTCAGGTTGGGCCCAACCCTGAGAGCTATGGCTCCTATGGAAAACTTGGAGTTGATATAAAATCGAACTGCTTCTCATTATCAAAAAAATAGTCATAAGAGTGATGCCAAAAATGGCTACAAGACAACAAAGTAAAGCTAGCAGCACTGTGGTACAAAATATGCAATGGTTTCAAAAGTCCCTCCCGAAGGCTGAGGCCTCAACATTTATACATCACGAGGGCCCTAGCTAGCCTCCTCAATCTGTCGAACTTGGCTGTCCAAACTCTGAGTTAGACAGTCCCTTCTAAAATCTGCTTGGCTGCCTTCTAGATTCGGTTTTGGTGGTATTTGGAGCTCAGAGTTGGGGGTGAAGATCCTGAGGAAGGGTTTTTTAATGCCATAGACAAGCCCCCTACGAATCCTCACCTCAGGCTTGGCTATCTTTTAGCCCATGATTGCTCGGTTTTGCTCCAACATGTGTCAAAAAACCTGAAATAAGCTGTTAGCCACCTAGGAAGAGTGACTACCCTTATTCGTACAAATGACATAAACATACTGAAAATAATGCATAAGCTATGGAAAATGAAGGATTGAACAAGGGTAATTAGGCCAAATGAGCCCAACAAGTTACCAATTTTGGGGCTCATCATCACCCCCTGCTAAAAGGGTTGCTCATCCTCTGAGCAACTAGTCCAGCTCCTCGTCTTTCATTGCTTTAATCGCCACCCTCACATCCCAGGATTTTGAAGTAGTGTCCTCCGTACTGTCATGGAATCCGACCTTCCTTTCCACCTCTTCCCACTGCCTATGCTCTTCCTCTTCTTTGCCTCCTTCTAACAATCCCAAAAGCAAGAGTGGACTTAGCTTGAGGCCTATCCAATTGGCCTGGAGGTTCTGCATAGACTTCTTGTATAGAGGCACTCGTGCCAAGGCCTCTCTCATTCGAATTGGAGTGTGATATTCTCGGATTTTGAGGCTGTGGGACAATGTGTTCCACCTACGGGTGCAAGCATGAACACAATTGTCCCCTAATAATCGCTCCATATCCTCGAAGTGTGCTATGGCCTGGGCATGGTGATCCATGTACTCTAATAAAGCCTAAGAGTTGGTTGCCAGGTGCTGGTGAGCAGATATCAATGCAGTGGGGTCCCCTGGCTCTACTCTAATCAACAGTGGTTCATGTAGCTCCTGGTCCATGACATTCCTGACCTCAGCCGCTCTCTTTTCTTTGTGGTTTAACCATAAGGTCATTGCCATCAACTGCATGTCCCCTACTGCTGTGTTGGGGTCCCACGAGGTGATGCTTGGAAGGGCCAAATTATGGAGGTAAAACTCTGAGAGCTTAGCCTTATCTTCTGATGAGCTGGTGTTACATAAATCCATGAATTGCTGAGGGTTTTGGATGTGGGAGATACCCCTTTGTGCCAATGTGTTGATTTGGAACTGTAGCCACTGATCCCTTAGGTACAGGCCATAGGATTTGGCCGGCTGCCTACATTGCAGAGCTTCCATTGCCCAACTAGCCATGCAGGCCAATTGTGCCTCCTTTTCTTGCATCTGCTGTTTTAGGAATTTTATCTCTATACCTGCTTGCAATTCCATTTCCTGTAGCTGTCGGTTAAGTTCCTCAAGATCAGCTTGCATCCCTTCTTTTTCTTGAGGTTCTGCTGAGGGGTCCTTGGCTGCTGTGTCCTCCCCTTTTCTCTGTCTCTACAGCTGGAGCTACTGTCTAAGCAACTCATTCTCTTCTCTTAACTTGGCTTGTTGGGAGCTTTCCACATGCCTTACTCTTGCCAACTCCCTTTGTGTTTCCTTGAGCCTTTCCTCTAGAGGCCCTATATCTGCTACCCCTTTGGATTTAGCGATCCTCATCCAAGTGTGGGTTCGTACTCTTTCTTCCTCTAGTGCTAGAAACAATGGCACTGTGAACTTTTGAGGAATAATTTTGTCGGCCTCCAAAAAGTTATAATAAGAGCCCAGGCTGGGCTAGGGGCTTGGTTCCATGATGACATCGATCTTCTCCTCATCCTGTGGTGACTTGGCTACTCTTTCCTCCATCTGCTCAGTTTCTTTCAGCCTAGCCAAAGTTTCCTGTAGAATAGCCTCAACATCCTGTAGAGAGGCGTCTGAGCTCAATTTCTCCATTCTTTCCCTCCATGAGGATGTTTTCGGGCTCCCCCGCTCATAAGTAATGGACGCCTTAGAGGGGGATCTATCCTTTGGTGTGGTAGGGGTATCCACAATTGTGATTGGCTCTTTTGATGGAGGCTGGGGTCTGCTAGTCTTAATCCTCACACTCCTTCTCGCTTTAAAATACAGAGGAGTCTCCCTCTTTCGTTTCTCTTTTTGCTTGGGAGAGGTACTTAGGGTGGCCAGCACAACTGTTGCCTCCCTAGCTAGAATTTCAGCTGACTTCTCCTTCTGCTGTCCTTCTTTCGGACTTCCTATAGAAAGTCCTGTAGTGGTTGCTTTCTGGCTTCCTGTAGAAGCCGTTTTTAAACTTCCTGTAGAAATATTCTGCTGTTTTCCTGAAGAAGCCGAGGGCACTATTTTAGCCTGCTTGGCTAAGGGGAATTTTCCTTTAACTTGGTTGAGGTTGCCTTGGGGGTGCCCTTACTGACTTGGAATTTCTCAGTCCGTTCTGCCCTGCTCTGTAGTCTTTTCTCCCTGGGTGTTGGTCCAATTTTATCATCCCATGTTTTGGCAGCTTGCCCCTTTTCTTGTGTTCCTTTCTTTTCTTTCTTCGGTGTTTTGCACAGGTTTTCTTGTTATTTAACCTTCTTCTCTGCCTGAGTATGCTCCTTCTCCTCGTTGCTGGAGGAAGTGAGCTCCTCGGCCAAGACTCAGATGTCATCATCCTTCGACATATTCCGAAAATTTTCCCAGGAGAGAGGGACAGTGAATGTGTGGAGTGCATCTTCCACGAGGAGCTTAATAAGCCCATGATGGGCTAGCTGGTCTGGTGTCCCCCCTCTCAGTTTGGTGGCACACTTAGTCATGGACTGTAGGAGGAAGTAAGGAATGCTCAATTTTTGCTCTGAGGGTAGGTCCATGTGGTGCCTGATTTTTGTGAGCAACTGGAAATGTTAGCCGTACATGATGCTAAATCGCCCCTCACACGTAATATACTTCATAATTTGGAGGCTGACTTCACTCCAAAACTGTTGTAGGCTAGTTCTTCGAACTCCATTCTTGTCTTTTGAGAATTGCTCCTCTGACAAGAAGAAATCTTTTTTAGCTTTCTGACCCAACTTCCTCTCCTCCTTATCCTAGGGTACCCCCATTGGTAGATCAGTTACTCTGCTGATGAGCTGTGGGGTGACTGAGGGTCAATCCTATGAAGTTGACAATGGCCAATGACTTTGACTTCAGCTTCAGGGACCTGAGGAATTCTTCTGCAATTTCGTCATCGTGACCTTGAAGCTTGTCACAGAAGGACATCCAGTGTGCACGGGAAAACAAGTCCACCACCTCAGGGGTTTCCCGTAATTTCTTGGATTCCGAAGGTTCTTTTCTAATGAACCCTCCCGGCATGGTAAATACTTTGTGTTTGTTCACGCTTTCAAGAAGATAGGGAGTTCTGGGTGTATTTCCTTCTCAGAGCGTAAAAAAAGAGGTATCTTTATGTCAATTACCCTGTGCTGAACTTGCCTGCTCGTATACAGAAGGAGGACTTTGGGATTTTTTTACACGGAGCGCAGAGCTACTTCTCTGTTATACACACAGTCATATAAAATTTACAATTTTTACCGGTGCCTTGACAATGTTTCAATTTCTACAGGAGGGATTTTAATTCAATTGTGGAGGAAATCTCGCATGTAGACCACGAAGACAATTTCGGCCAGTGAAAAAAATCTTTTGACTTCGCATACAGACTTGCATTCACATTTCCCTATCCCCCTCAATACGTCGAATTCACCACCTTTGGAATTATTTGCATGGGAAGGTTATGTTTTGCCTACCTCACTGAAATTTTCCACCCTCGACGTGAACAGTCCGCGCTGCTTTGTATGTTGAGTTCCCTGTAGCACAGCTTCCTGTAGAAATCGTTACCGGCTTTTGGAGGAGGTTACGGTGGCGTAGGACTAGTCTGAGCGGTAGCAGGACGTTTGAACAAATCGAGAACTCGGGCTAACAACTTGCAGAGGAGGAGGACGCATACTCGGCTGCAAAACGGTTGTGAGCATAAATGACTACAGTGCATCATAAGTATTCAACCGGCCGATTTTGAAATGCTGTGGAATTCATGGCGCGAGGGTGAGCTGTCCATGCTGATCCGTTGGCTGACGTCATGGCTATCATTCCCCAGCGTGCCCCTGACCGCCGAATTCTTCCCTCTACATTCACTGCTACCATTCCTGTCATACCGCCGCTTCTCCCTGACTGGACACTTCCCACGTGTCAATTATCCGACTTTTCGACATAACCAAGCCCATTCGGATCCTACCAGGCCGCCTGATTGACTGTGGTGGCCAGTTGAATGGCAACCAGACTTGTTCAATCCGTCTATTCTCACAGTCATGCATATTTAGAGTATAGCCTATGTAATTTGACGAAATAAGGTTAGGCACTTACCTGTGCAGCCGTGGACGTGGTTTCTTTCAGGTTTCGAGATGAGGGATGCTGGATCTGCGTGCTGCTACATTGTGCACAGGTGCTGGAGCTCCTCTTCATTGGCTGTTGTTGGCTACGAGACTTTGAGCCCGTTTCCCTGGTGGTGAATGTTGCATGCACCGGTTTTGTGAGTTGCTGGTGACTTCATGGTATGTGCTCTAGCTGGATCAGCTGCTACAGGATTCCTGTAGGACATCTTGTAGTCGTTTCTCCTTCTGGGGTGCATGCTGAAATAAATGGAGTCACGTTCACAGGTGAAGGGTCTTGAGGTTGCCTTGACAGGTGAAGTGTGCAAACCTCAGAATGCCTTATTTTTGATTTGAAAAAAAACAAATTTTTATCTGAAAAAACAGGGTTTTGGTATGCATGTGCAGGTATATTTGACCAGATGAGAGCAACGGTGGTGAAAGGAGGTGAAACAAGTGGAGGATGGAAGAAAGGAGGGGTTGCATGCCTCCTCAACGGGCTTCAAGCTTCAAATCCTTCTTCATAATCGGTTCTGGCCCGCCCAAAAGCTCTACAGGATGTTTCCTGTAGAAACACAGAACTTCCTGTAGAAAGTCCTGTAGCTTCTTGTAGAAGGTGGAACCATGACCAGATTGTGTCCAAACCTTGGAAAAATGAGTGTTCATGGAGGGAGTGTATGTGAGGCTGCCTGGTAGCTTGATAGGGACCCTTGTCCTTGAGTTGAGAGGCCTCCTTTTTGCACTGTGTTCCTGCAACCTACAACACTTTCCAGAGATCAACTTGTTTATTTTTTCCTCTGTTTCTTCCTTCTTCTTCTTTTTTTTTTTTTTTTTTTTTTTTTTTTTTAAGAGACAAAAAGAGCGCCTCTATGAGATTTTCACCCCTACTATCTGCCTTGGGCGCCTCAGAGAGGTTTTCACCCAAAGATCTTTTTATTCCAATTCTTTTTCAGAGAGACAGCAGGAGCACCTCAATGAGGTTTTCACTCCTACCATCTGCCTTGGGCGCCTCAAAAAGGTTTTCACCCCTACCATCTGCCTTGGGCGCCTCAAAAAGGTTTTCACCCAAGGATATTTTTTTTTTTTAATTTTTTTTTTTATTTTTTTTTCTGATACATAATGATGCTTAGGGTGTGCCCAAAACAGAGGCAAAACCCTTCTCTATGACCAGCACTGATTTTTCCATAGTTTTGACGAACTCTTGCCTCGAAAGAGGTTTCCTGTAGATCTTTAGTCGATGCCCATTGACGAGCATGGGGATGGTTTCTTCATCAATAGTACGGATAAGGACAGATCCATTGTCATTACACTTTTCCACTGCATATGGTCCTAGCCATCTTGTCCTCAGCTTCCCTTTGAAATCCTTATGTCTGGAATCATACAGCAGCGCCCAATCTCCTGGCTGGAATTGTT
>APFE031698988.1:4852-16954 GCA_000404065.3 Pinus taeda | reverse complement strand
ATATGCAACATCACAATCCGATGAAGACTCTAGCCTACCAATATGAAGTCCATCACATGAATCTATTTCGATCAACCTGACATCGTCCAAGCCAAAGAAACCCTTGAGTTTTCCCAACCAACCATGATAAGACATAGAAAGTCCACGATTTGCAAACCTCCACACAACATACTGAAGTGCACTAGCTCCACTACCAATCCACCAGAACTCCCATCCCATCTCACCATGTATTCTATGGAGACCACATCTCCATGTCTTCAATTAAACCCTCTGCTCCATGATCTAGACACCCACAACTCCTTCTGAGTGGCTTCGCTATGCACACTCTGGTTCACTGTCCCTCAAGGTAGCTAAGATATCCTCTTATACCATGTTGAATTTCCGCAATCTTGGGTCTAGGATAGCATCTTAGAATCTATGATGCTACCAAACCAAGAATATCAACATAACTACTTTGCATAGTGGAATATAAACAGCAGTGAATCACATATGCACAAAATATAGACAACTTTTTACAAATTTCAAACCAACTTCGTTATATTAATCAACATATAATATAATAGTCTTGTTGGGAATCACGATTATTGTTAAACCAAAACCCGCAGGTGTTCGGTAACGATCACATCGCTAGAGATAAGGATTCATAAGAGGCGGTTAGTCCAAGTCACGAAACACATGGGGAGCGTTGATTTATCCAATGTCCAACAATCTCCCCCCTAATGCAAGTTGGGTGTGTATTGAACTTGTGAGCTACGCTCTGATACCACTTGGTGGGAATCACGATTATCGTTAAACCAAAATCCATAGGTATTAGTCAACGATTGCATCGCCAAATATAAGGATCCATGAGAGGCAGTTATTCCATGCCATGAAACACACAAGGAGCATTGGTTTATCACATGTCCAACGAGTCTAGGGCTCCCATACCAGGGATAATGGCCCTCATACATATACTAGTACAAGAATACAAACTGGGGCTTGGTATCAGTACATCCACAACCAATCGACCCTCAACAAGATACTATGACCATCTCGTTGTCGCATGCTCTCTCAACTCCTCTCGATCGTACCATGTACCTTCATGGTCCTTTGGCTCTCGATCTGCAACTCTTTCCTCTATCAATGCTCCAAGTCCATCTGGCCACTAAATCCATTAGGGGAATTTTGAGGTATAAAATGGGCCTCCTAAGGAAATTATAAAATAATAGTGGAAATAATAAAATAAGATTAGATTACATCATCAAATTTTAGAGGGAAAAAATAATAAAACTATTTTTTAAACTCGTATTTTCAACTTATCTCCCTATGGGTTTACTCAAATTTAGAGTGGAAATAATCATTGGATGTAAAGTTTGATTCCTTATCCAAGGAGTACCCATGTTGCATACTTTTAATGGACCCTGCTACACGAAAAATGAGAAATACATGAAAAAATGTGATTGCAATCACATTGTCCTCCAACAGACCATAAATGCCCAATCCACATCCACACTTGGTCCACTCTCATACTTCCATCCAAAATCCAATGACAGACCAATCCTTGCTGTAGCATCTACCTTTGGCTAGGGCATCCTCACACTCAGGAAACCCTCCTCTTGGCTACCAACAAACTCAATCAATTTTCCAACCCTTGGACACCCATCCAACTAGCAATCAACTCTATCAAAAGACATACCTCTCCAAGTCCTTAAGGGTTGATGAATTCCTTTGCATACCTATTTCTCAGCTGTTGTTACTCGATCATAGCTTAGCTGCCTTTACTCGGCCACTGTTGTTACTCGACTGTCACTCAATTGTTGTTACTCGACTGCTACTGCTACTAGACCGTTGTTGCTACTTGACCACTGCTGCTATTCGACCGTTGTTGCTACTCGACCACTGCTGCTAATCGGTCGTTGCTCAACTGCTGCACTACTCGATTGCTTCTGCTACTCTACTTGATCGCTTCTGTTGCTACTACTCGACCGTCGCTTAACTATTGTTACTCAATCACTGCTGCTACTGCTTGGTCTTCACTCAACTACTGTTACTCGATCGTTGCTGCTACTCGGTCATCACTCAGCTACCGTTACTCAACCATAGTTGCTACCGGGCCACTACTATATTTTCCCAAGAGATAAACACACTTTTAGATGATGTTCAAATGATCCTCACTCACTTCATATTTATACACAAACGTGAGGGCTACATGTGGTGTCAACGAGTATAGTTTGGACATAAGATGACCTGCTCTTTTCTCCCAAATTAATCCACAACCACATATATTAAATTCAAATATTCATAAATCCATTTCTACAACTCAGAATCAGATTATCTTAGTTGCATCAGATTTTTCTCGACGAGAGCTATCATCCTCATTCATCACATGTCGAAATGTGCTCATGGTTTTGGCCCAAATAACGATGGGTTCAAAACCCTAAGCTTGGGTTTCAAGTCCTCAAGGTCACTTGTGGAGCTCCTTCCTCCAAACCCACAATCCACAAGGCTTGGAGTACCTCCCAAGCTACAAAAAACAACACGTAGGAGTTTCACACTTAGAAGCTCTCAATTGAAGGCCCGACAAGGTTCGTTTTCTTGCCCCCTTCCCCATGGCTTGGCATCACCTTTACTAGGTTTGGTGTAGTGCCTATCTATTGTAGTTGGGATTTTTAGTTGAAGTACCTTGAAGTCTTGCCCATAGGGGAAATTACGTTATGTTTGGCTTGGGTTGTTTTGGCAAAGTCTGCCAGTGTTGTCGGGTGGAGAGATGATTGTGGTTATAGCCTTAGGATATTTCCCGTTTATTCATTTTCATCTTTGGGGGAGTGGGGAGATAGATTGGGTCTCTGTGGGAAACATTGGCCTTTTGTTGAAGCCTTGTCTACAGTGTGGAGTTATTTTTTGGTGATCCTGAGGGAGGTGACTCTTACTCAATTATGCAAGAAAGGTGCCATGTTCGTCTAGGGTTTCTAAGCTAGGACTTGGGATTTGTCCTGGTGGTTTGTCATAGAGTTCAATATGCATCACCAGAGGGTCCATGCCTAACGCATTGCGGCACTCCATGGGGACGTACCGGTGCAAGCAGGCAAGGGGGGTGCATATCTAGGCAAGGGGAGCAGATGGTGCGTCAGATGGTGAAGTGGTGTAAGAATTTGGATCAGTGCCCAGACCAGTTCTGGCTCCACCCTCTTTGGAATCTATTGTTGGCTAGCTCCAGAGTATCACAACACTTCTAGTAGAATTTAGATAGCAGTGACACGATGACATAAATGAACTGATCACTTTCTTGAATGACATCCAAAACAATCAGTGGGTGATGCTAGATAGGATGGACTCAATCCGGTGGAGCCAAAGATGCACGGTGGACAGGCTAGATCGAATCGAGGGAAGAATCGACCACCTAGAACACCATGCATATGAGGGAATGAGACTCTCAGACCCCTTAAATGTTAGGTAGGACCCAACTCCTCCTTGAAATGTATGATGTTGGTTGGTTTTTATGTATTCTTGCTATTTTCTGGAGCGTATGTGCTTTTGGGTTATGGACCAACGATGATTTTTGGTATTTTTGTCACTATTTTTTTTTTTTTATCTCTTCTGGGTAAGAAATATTGTCAGAGTGAAGCCGGGACAAAAATGTTATTTTGCAAATCCTATGTAATATTTTGACCAGATAATAGAATCCGTTTTGAATGACAAACAAAGATATATATATTTTCCTTAGCATTTAAGACTTTTTTATTTTTAATTTTAGTTTTTTTTACTTTCCTCCTTTCATTTATACTCTTATTAATTGTTGTGTTTGTTAGATTATTGTTTATCTCCCTTATTTTTTTTTTCTTTCATAACATTCGACTAACCCAAAGTCTCTTCTCCCTGCATCTCTCACCTATGAATCATAACTCATATCTCTATCCTAAGGATGAGCCACACTTATGGCTCGAAAGGTTGACCATAAAAACTTCAATGTGAGTATTCCAGAAATACAACAACAAAATTTATCTTCTCACAAAAGCCTCCACTAAGAAAATAGTAAAAAAAATTTAAAATATTAATAATAGAAACCTAATTTTTAATCGAACTTTATTTCAATAATAATTCACATGCTTTATTATCGCAAATTTGCACTTGTTTCAATTTTGGAAATCATTGATGCAAAGAGAATTATAATTATGAAATCAAAAATTATTATAATTATTTTTTTAATATGAAATAAATTCATTTTCTAAATAAAATTTATTTCATGATTAATAATAATATGTCTTTTTTTTAAACCAGAATGAGAATTTCTGAGAACCATTGACTTCGGTCAATTGACTGAAACTATGCACACTTACATTTATTATAAATACCAATTATTATATATATATAATATATATAATATATATTATATTATATATATTATTATATAGAAAATAAATATTATTTTTGATATTAGCCAAACAAAAAAATTGGTTGTAGGGCCAGTCTCTTTACCTTTGTAATATGGACCATTATTCCACAATACTCAAAAAGCCCAGAAGTGGGATTGCTTTCCATCTAGTGACACTTGACTATTGTGCTAAAAACATATTGCCTATAATACTGATAGAAAACCCCTAAAATCTTGACATATTTACACTACATATATTAGTGCAAAATTTGTAGGAGACCAAGGATATTCAAACATTGACATAGAAATTAATCAACTTGTTCGGCACTCAAGGAAATCTTGGCTTTCTTTCTTTCAGAAATCACATTCTAGTCTGCATTGCAAAGTAAGAGTCCTTCCACATCCTAACTTTCCAGTCTTGCAGTCCTTGCGCTCAAGTATAGAATCTCCTCTTGCAACTTTGTCAAAGCTAGCTCAACTTGTTGCCGATACAACACCAATTTTACGTCCACCTAGTGGCCTCCTCCCTTGGTGTTTGTGATGAGAACAACCATTGATGCCCCACTAACAACTTGATACTTGTTCATGGAATTGGATGAAAATATATTTCTCCATGATTTAAATCAATTTGTCCCGAGGTAAAGAAACCATTCTTTTTTGTGTTTTAATGTCGATAGATATTGAGAAATTCAATGTCTTCAGTTTTTTTTAAAAGGAGACCAATCCTTTGTAGAATGGAAAAGGAATGAAAAGAGGAAGAGCTTTGAGCATTCTTTATTTGACATATCACCAACATGGAATACCCATAAACCATGAGATTTTTGATAGTCCTTGTCTTAGCTAACTCTAGGCCCTTCCACAACACCATATATTTGGCTTGAATATTAGAGGCAACCCTTAATCCCCAAGCAAATTGGATTCCACTTTGTTTATCAGGGCATAATATCACCCCTCTCGTTCCTGCCTCCCCCAAAAATATTATATATTATACATTATAAGCCATCCTAGATCCATGTTAAAATCCATAATCTCGATTTATCAAGCGCATAAAATGATCAAATCTCTCAAGGTGGAAATCTGTTTTTTGAGTGCAAAACTTGAGGAAATGTTTGCACCTTGAGAGATTTGGTCCCTCTCGATGCTTGATAGATTCCAAGATAAGATGGATTTAGGCTAGTTTAACTATTAATAATTAATATTTTTTATTTTTTATTTTTTAATTTAATTTATTTTTTATGTAAGTTGACAGAGTCAAAATACTTTAATTGATAATTTTTTATTTTTTTTAATTTAATTAAAAATTATTTTTATGTAATTTCACTGAGTCAAAATATTAACATAACATAACATCTCTTCCATACTAAGCTAAAGAGTGCCTCCACACACACACACATATATATTTCAAAATTTAATTAATTAAAATAGTGCAATACTATTTGTCATATACATACTTTCAATTTCTTGCTATAACCAAAAAAATATCATAACCTATTAGAATCTAGTCTAGATCCATTTTAACTTCGGATCTATCAAGCTCTAAGAGGGATCAAATCCCTTGAGTTGTAAAACTCTTTTTTGAGTGCAAAACTTGAGGAAAAGTTTGCACCTCAAGAGATTGATCCCTCTCAAAGCTTGATAGATTTAGAATAAGATGGATCTAAGGTAGTTTAATTATTAATGAATTATTTTTTACCTTATTTATTTTTAATTTATTTATTTTTCTATTTGACTTGGGCTGACTCAAATGTTTTAATTTAATTTTTTTTTTTTTTTTTTTTTATTTTGATCTAGTCAAAATGTTTAAATAACATAACGTAATATGACATTATAACATCTATTCCATACTAACCAAAGATTGTCTCTCTGTGCAAAAATGTAATAAAATTAAATTTAAAAAATATTTTGATTGTGAAATGAGAGATGTTTTTTGGGTAGGTAGGATTGATGAACTGTGGTGTTGTAACAAGCCTATTTACAAGTTAATAATATCCATGGTAAAGGGAAGATGAATATCCATGGTTGAAAATCTTGTTATATTGTAAGTATCAAGGTTTTATGTGTTTATTAATGAAATTTAAATATTGTTACAAAATTATTATTTTAATTTATATGGTAAAATTGATCTTAATTTATCCCTACTCTCTTCTCTCTCTCTTCTCTCTCTCTCTTTCTAATCTATATATATATATATATATATATATATATAGTCAAAGGTTCTATTCATTCATCAAAAAAGAAAATACATCTATGACAAAATGCAGGTAGTCTCACCCCGACTGGGTTTGTTAACTATCGCTAACAACACTTTACATAGAGAAAATAGTACAACTAGAGACACGATCCATAACTTAGGAGGCCAAAAGCACCAAAATACAAATAAGACAAGTAAAACACAGGTAACCATGCTCAGTCATCAGAGGTAATAGAAGTAAGATTATCCAGACTAGTCCTTGGAGGATGGGAATGATAAGAACACTGGATGCGCTACTTGAAATGGGCCATCCATGACTTTATCTTCTCCAGCTTCTCAGATAGCAAATTATAACCCCTCCATACCACCACGATCCTCTCTCAAACATGACATTGAAAATAATGTAGCTTGCTGAGTGTAGCGATGAGTGCTTCATGTTCTTCTTGCCTAGCCTTCTCAAAATTTCCAAGCGGTCCAATATAGATTGGACCAAGTCCCGAAAATTCTCTAAACAACATTGTATACTTGTAGTCGCCCCACGTCCAGGCCATCACACCTTACCCCAACCATAGGTGTTGCCCCTATGCGTCACACTACTCAGCTTCATAATCCCCATTGTTTGCCCACCATGCCCTGCCGACGAGTCGCCTCAACCACCATGAGCCCCTACTACCAACCGACCCCCACTACCGACCGATGATTCTACCTCCTGATGTAAAGTGAGCATGCCCCTTATCCACCACCACCACCTTCAAATTCGTATGACACCCCCTCTGGCTGGACAAATTTCCTTTTGACAGGGGTTTAGAGCGAGATTTGCATGGCATGGGATACATTGTCACAAAGCTAAGAGCACTGACTAACTGTGAAGCCACCCAACTCACCACAACGCACGCCAAAACAAATATCAATCCCAAATTTACCAAAATATTTGGATGGTAGTGTGCTACCTACCCATTGTCTCCCGCTCGAGGAGTAGAAAATGAAATTGTTACAAAGAAACTCCACAAGCAAACCAAAGGATTACCAATTACCCAGACAGAAGGATATATAGGGAACAAAGACATAGACCAAGCGACAGGACAAATAACCATCGACTGAGTAGTCCCGATTCCCCCCCCAAATAACCAACTACCTTGAAATTCTTAAGACAAACAACCCCGCTCCAACCTAGATAACTGGATACCCAACCATGGGTCGCAGGTGGTTTAGGAAAACCTTCAAAAAAACAAGACCCCAAAAAAAAACCATTTGATAGGATAAACACACTCCCCCTTGAACACAAAAGGAATCCAAGATAAAAAATTGACTGACCACCCACGAGAAGGCTCGAGGGCCAATCTGATAACCAGATACATATCATAGAGACCGTTGTAAAAAAAGGGGAAACCACACACAAGAAAAATACTTATAAATTCTATGAACCAGAGGCTGAGGAGGATGCGCCAACTAGGAAATTGTCACCATTCCCAGACAGGGCACCAACTGGAGATACCACTAATACTACCAAAACTCAGTCGATTCACAATAAACCACCAAAATGTTGCAGCATACCATGCCCGGAGATAAAAAAAACTCCATATACCATCGTCCCTCACCTGCTCCCATGCCCTACAAAATTGATGGAAATTTCACACGCCGCTTATTTACTCCCCCCGTACTGCTAATGTGGTGAGAGGACAAGGAAGCTGACCTCCACACCAATTGCCATGTGTTCGTCATCAGAAACCATGCGTTTAGATTTCCTCAATGTTTGTCACCCCCATCAAAGAATATCTTATGTATTTTAATGTGATAAAGGAAAAGCAATAATATTTTTTTGCTTTTAGATTTAATTAAAAAATATTATGAAATTAAATTCAAATAAAATATATATTTTGATTGTGAAATGAGAGATGGTTTTTGGGTATGTGGTATTGATAAGCCATTATATTGGCCCATGGTATTGTAACAAAGTCTATTTACAAGTTAATAATATCTATGATAAAGCGGCAAGAATATCCATGATTAAAAATATATTTATATTGTAAGTATTAAATTTTTTATGTGCTTAATACTTAAATTTAAATATGTTTACAGAATCATTATTTTAATTTATAATGTAAAATGGATCTTAATATACAGCTATGACTTACATATTTTAATGTGATAATGTGTATTATGATTTTATTTTATCTAAATATTCATAATTTTATTAATTGCACTTAGGTCTACAATCTCCTCTCGCAACTCCCCCAAAGTCAGCTCAACTTGTCGTCAGTGTAGCATCAATTTGGCATCCACCTAGTGGCCTCCTCGCTTGGTGTTTGCATTGGGCCCGACTGTTGACACCCCACTACCAACTTGATACTTGTTCATGGAATTGGATGAAAAGTTATTTCTCCCTGATTTAAATCAATTTGTCATGGAGGCAAAGAAACCCCTTGTTTTTCATTTTGATGTTGATAGATATGCATTTTGACCATTACTTATCTCACGTATCACCAACATGGAATCCCCATAATTTGTGAGATTTTTTATATTCCTTGTCTTAGCTAGTATTGGGCTCTTCCACAACGCCAAATATTCGGCTTGATTATTAGAGGCAACCCCTAATCCCCAAGCGAATTGGATTCCAAATTGTTCATTGGGGCATAATATCACGCCTCATTCTCCTGTCCCCCAAAAGTATTATATATTATACATTATAAACCATCCTAGATCCATGTTAAAATCCAGAATCCGGATTTATCAAACGCCTAGAAAGATCAAAACAATAATTAATAATTAATAATTTTTTTATTTTATTTTTTAAATTAAATTAAATGTTTATTTTTGTGTAATTTGACTAAGTCAAAATGTTTACATTACATAACATAAAAAGATATCCTCCATACTAAGCTAAAGAGTCCCTCTAAACACACTTACATATATATTTCAAAATTCAATTGATTAAATATTGCAATGTTGTTTGTCATATATATACTTTCAATCTCTTGCTATAACAAAAAAATATCAATATCTATTATAAACTATCTTAGATCCATCTTAACTTTGGATCTATCAAACTATCAAGTTCTGAGAGGGATCATATCCATCTAGGTGCAAAACTCTTTTTTGAGTGTAAAACTTGAGAAAAAGTTTGCACCTAGAGAGATTTGATCCCTCTAGGAGATTGATAGATTCAGAATTAAGAAGGATCTAAGCTATTAACCAACATAGATCCATCTTAAATACAGATCTAATATAAGTGGAGAGGGATCAAATTTCTTAAAGTCCAAACTTTTTTAGAGTGCAAAATACAATGTGTTATTTTTCATTGTTTAAATTGTATATTTGAATGCTAAATAGAGTATATATAAGACCAAATAAAAATTTTAACCATAAAAACTTAATGTTTTCGTTTCTATATATCGACATAAATTAGTTAACATAGATCTTCAAATAGTTTATTTAAATCTATTGTTGAAATTTGAAAAGTAAAATATTTAAACATTTCATCTACATGTTTTTTTACTTCTAATTACTTTAGAGCATATTCATTTTATTATTATTTATAACCGACATTATTTTTCTATTTAGAACATAATTTTTATTTTTTATTTTTTATTTTAAAGGGGCATATACCTAGACAAACTTACACATCCCCTCATACGGGGCTGTAGAATGAGCCTGTTAGCCAATAATTATTATATAATTATTTTTTTTACTTATTTTATTTAATTTTTTAATTTTACGTAATTTGGTTGAGTCAAAATGTTTTAATTAATAAATTCGTATTTTTATTTTTATGTAATTTGATCAAGTCAAAATGTTTGGAGAACATAACATAATATGACATTACAACATTTGATTGCAAAATGAGATGGTTTTTGGGCAAGTGGTATTAATGAGCCATGGTATTGTAACCAAGCTTATTTACAAGTTAATAGTATCCATTGGAGGACATGAATACCCATGGTTAAAAATCTTGTTATATTGTAAATATTAAGGTTTTATGTGCTTATTAATGAAATTTAAATATGGTTACAAGATTATTATTTTAATTTATATGGTAAAATTGATCTTAATTTATCCATACTATTTATATCTTATATATTTTAATGTGATAGAGGAAAAGTAATTATATATTTTTTTACTTTTAGATTTAAATAATAAAAAAAGTATGAAATTAAATTCAAATATTTTTTTTATTAAATTTTGTGATTGTGAAATGAGAGGTGGTTTTTGAGCATGTGGCATTGATAAGTCATTATATTGACCCATGGTATTCTAACAAAGTATATTTACAAGTTAATAATATCTATGATAAAGGGGGTAAGAATATACATGATTAAAAATATAGTTATATTGTAAGTATTAAAAAATTATGTGCTTATTAATTAAATTTAAATATGGCTACAAAATCATTATTTTAATTTATAAGGTAAAATTGATCTTGATGTATAGCTACGACTTATATATTTTAATGTGATAATGTGTATTATGATTTTCTTTTATCTAAAAATTATTCATAATTTTATTAATTGCACTTAGGTCCGTAATCTCCTTTGGCAGCTCTGCCAACGCCACCTAAACTTGTTATTAGCGCAACACCAATTTGGCATCCACCTAGTGGCATCCTCCCTTATACCAACTTGATACTTGTTCATGGAAATGGATGAAAAGTTATTTATCCTTGATTTAATTCAATTTGTTCTGGAGGTAAAGAAACCTTTTTTTTCATTTTGATGTTGATAGATATGGAAAAATTCAATGTGCTCAAATATTTTTAAAAGAAAACCAATCTTCTGTAGAATGGCAGAGGAATGAAAATAAGAAGAGCTCTTATTTTTCTTTTTGATGTTGATAGATATGGCGAAATTCAATGTGCTCACATTTTTTTAAAAGGAAACCAATCCTTTGTAGAATGGAAAAGGAATGAAAATAAGAAGAGTTTTGAGCATTGCTTCTCTAACGTATCAGCAACATGGAATCCCCATAATTTGTGAGATTTTTTTATATTCCTTGTCTTAGCTAGCTTTATGCCCTTACAAGGCATCAAATATTCAGCTTGATTATTAGAGGCAACCCCTAATCGCAAGCAAATTGGATTCCAATTTGTTCATTGGAGCATAATATCACCCCTCCTACCCCTGCCTCCCCCAAAAATATTATATATTATACATTATAAACCATCCTAGATCCATGTTAAAATCCATAATCTGGATTTATCAAACACCTAGAAAGATCAAATCTCTCAAGGTGAAGACCCTTTTTTTGAGTGCAAAACTTAAGGAAATGTTTGCACTTTGAGAGATTTGATCCCTCTCGATGCTTGATAGATTCGAAGTTAAGAAGGATATAAGCTGGTTTATTATTAGTAATATTTATATAATATATATATATTATATATATATATTCATATATTATATATATATATATATTATTATTATATATAATATATAAGTTTGGTGAACAACATATTCATCATGTTCAATATATCACCTCGATCGGGGCCAAGAATTGAACCGGTGATTTCACATCAAGGAGTGCCTTAACAGAGCACCCGATCACCATCTATCCAAGACCCCATGGACTT
>APFE031698986.1:0-31478 GCA_000404065.3 Pinus taeda | reverse complement strand
ATCCATCTCGAACCCACCATTGATTTCCCTTCCGGTCTAGGAACAATCTCCCATGCACTGTTTCTGACAATAGAATCATACTCTTCCACCATGGCATCTACCCATGCAGGATCCTCCACAACTTCCTCGAAAGAGGATGGCTCAGTCACAACACACTTACTCATGAGAGCCATGTATCCAATGTACCGATCAGGTGGATGTCTCTATCTACGTTGCACTCTAGGTGGTCTTACAACTTTCTCTGCATCTTGAGCCAGTCGCTCAACTTCTGTCAAGCGCTTTCGCCCTCTAATGGTTGGCGCTACTTGAGTGGTCTCTTCCACTCCATGAACCTCGTCCTGTGGCTGATCCTCGTCTTGAAGCTCATCCTTAGGAACTAATAGCTCCTCATCTGCATGCAAGTGTAGCTCCCTCTCAAGCGAACACTTCATGGCTTTCTCCTCCTAAAATTTTATATCCCGTCGCACAACAGTTTTACCACTGTCTGGAAAATACACATGATAGTTGTGGGGCGTATCAGTGTACCCCACAAATATCCCAACCTCTCCGGTTGGCTCCAACTTCTTCTTGGCATCCTTTGTCACATGCATGTAAACCTTAGCACCAAAAATCCTCAAATGAGAAAGATTAGGCTTCTTACCAGAATAAGCCTCCTCGGGTGTACTCATGCCAAGTATCTTATGAGGACAACGGTTCTACACATAAACTGTTGTATTGCATGCTTCTTCCCACAAGTGAAGGGGTAGGCCCTGATCATGAAACATCGCCTGTGCAGCACCCACGATCGTTTTGTTCTTCCGCTCAGCTACCCCATTCTGCTATGGGTTATGGGGAGCTATGAGCTCTCTTCCAATCCCTTCTTCCTTGCAGAAATCCTTGAACTCGTCCGAGATGTATTCACCACCATTATCGCTCCTAGGAGCCTTCACCTTCTTCCCCGACTCCTTCTCGGCCAGTGCTTTGAATTCACAAAACTTTGACTATGTCTCACTCTTCTTCTGCATGATGAAGATCCAACACTTACGAGAGAAATCATCAACAAAAATCACATAATACCTATGTTTTGCTGTCAAAGCTACTGAGAAAGGTCCACCCACGTCTATGTGAATTCTCCCAAGGATCATCGTGGCGTGACTATCCTTCTCGTGAAAGGTGGATTTCACAAACTTCCCTAAAGTACACCCCTTGCATTGATCTGACTGCGCAAGTGTGCCTTTAGGAAGCCCTGTAGTGATCTGCTCCAGTATCTTCAAGGCTCCATGGGGAAGGTGACCCAATCTCCTGTGCCACAACTCGCCATCATCCCGGCTCACCAATCCTTCTGCCTTTCCTACCATTGTTGCGCATCCATCTACATGCAACTGATAAAGGTTCCTTACTCGAACCCCTATCTTCCGGGTCTCACCAGTTGTCTTGCTGCGCATGAAAGCTTTTCCCTTGCTGAAAACAACATCATACCCCTTGTCTTCTAACATCGCCACAGAGATAAGATTCTGCTTCAATCCTGGAACATGCATGACTTCCTTCAATACGGAGGGTTTACCAGACTCCCTCTCAAAGGAAATGGTACCGATACCAGTCACACTGTATCTACCATCATCGCCCATCTCGATGTGCACTCCAATATCTTTGTCCTCCAGATCAGAAAACAAATCTCTATCTCTCGTCATGTGAAAATACGCACCACTGTCCAAGAACCACACCGATCCCATCACACTTGAAACCAAGCATGTGATCAATGAAAAATCAAGCTCAAACTGTGAGGCTAGAGCCTCTCCTGCTGCAGATCCAACAACTTGCTTGTTCTTCTTCTTCTGCAGACAATTAGTGGATATAGTGTCCGTGCTGGTGACAGTGAAAACACTTCACCTTTGACATGTCCTGCTTCTTGCCTTTCACACCAGACTGAGAAGCTTTCTTGCTCTTCCCTTTCTTTGCTTTGGCAGCCAAAGCACAATTTTCTTCATCAGCTCCCTTTGATGAAGATCCGTCCCTAGTACTTTGCCTGATCTCCTCCTACACAAGATCTGACCACAGTCTTTCCCATCCTGGAAATTTCTCCCGACCATTGACAGAGTCCTGATAGGAATGCAAACTCTTTGGAAGATCAAGGAGAGCCAAGCTCACCAAGTCCTCATCATACACAGTAACCCCCACACTTCCCAGCTCATCTCGACACTGAGTGAACTTCGTGAGATACTTGGGCATACTGTCACCCTTCTCGCATTTGATGTTTTTGAGTTTATCTTTGAGCGCCAGCTTCCTATGATCGCTCTTGCTTTGGAATAGATCTATTAAATCCTTCCACATCAGATATGGAGAAGTCTTTCCATGCAGGCTGGACACAATGTGATCCTTCACGCCCTCCAACAGAATCCTTCGACATTTTACGGTCTTCTTTTGCTAAGCATCAGTAGGCTTTGGAACATCCGTCTCTATGAACTCCTTCAACCCATTATCATCCAATACTGCCTCCACCCTGTCCTTCCATGCAATATAGTTTGAGCTGCCCTCAAGAGCATACTCCAATTGCAATCCATTGAAAGACATTGCCTCGTTGACACCAAGAAAACACTACTGCAAATTCGAATTCCACCAGCTCCAAACTCAACCGCCTCGGATCTAAGATTTGTGAGAACAAAATATTTCTCGTACAGAGAATGACTGTATGGGCATTCACCGGATATCTCAGCTTCCAAAGGAAGGATGAATCCAGAGGCTACCTGGCCTGATTGCAGACTCTGCCTGAAGAAATAGAATGTAAACACTTCCTGAATAGTAGATCTGATGATCAACAGCTCTGATACCATGTAGAAATTTTGAATATTATGACACATATTCACAGGAGATTAACCTGATCATGTACTATTGTGGAATACATACACAATACATAAGCTCCTCTACGTTGATCATCAATATAGCAACATCAATAACAATAAAACATCAAGAGCATGCACACATTAACACAGTATGTAAACCGAGGAAAAGCTGTACAGCTAAAAACCCCAACACTATTCTGTTAATATTTAATATTGAGAACATGTAACATACCAATAGTCCAATACTACTCACAAGTATCCAGCACTATTCTCCACCTGTACACATAATACAGCTCAGATCTGATCTCCAAATACTATTCCCTTACTTGCCTGCCTCCACTGCTCAATACCCTCTCAAAGGAATGGATGAGAATGGTTGAACCAAACTTGTATTTACCCTCAAAAGAATCACTTCACCACTGGGAATCACATTGAGCAGAGGCTGTTAATTCACTTTGGTCATTGTGCCAATTCTCATTGGCATAACTCAATCTCATTGATTGTGCAAATCCTCATGCACAACTATAGTCACAACTGATAGCAATCCGATCCTCTAACACCTGTCCCTGCTGAACTGAACATGCACTGACATGAAACTGAGTTAGCTGATGTATTATTTAGTTACATTATGAGTTAATAATTAGTTTAACAAATCATCAATAGTCTATTTTCAGTTAGACTAATTACAACTAGTTTAACCAAGTCAAACTGAACACAACTCCATCAACTCCACCAAACTCAACTGATTGAGTTCTAACTGAAGTCATGCATGCATCAACTCAACTGACCCACAAAGAAAACATATTTCCTTCTGACAGCTGCATGTGCCACATCTGTAGCTCAAACTGAAGTGCTCCAAGAGAATAAGATAAAGTTTATAGTCTAAATATTATTATAAGCTAATAATATTTGACTACTCTATAATTAGACTTGATAGTGTCACCGCTGTTTTTTAAAAATAGAAGTCCATCTATTTTTTCCAACTTTACCAATCATCCATAAACAACATCTTGCAACTCATAGACATGATCCATATGTCTAAAAATAGACTTTGCGCCATAATTTGCCTGTGGGCCCACTTAGTGAAGGCGACTCTTTTCACTAAGCTCCATCATCTTGTTTCAATCTCAATAGGAGCCATATCAGTGCACCCAGATGCAACGGAGGCAAGAGTTAGCTTCAGTAAGATGTCACCATTGAGCACAAGGACACCATCATAGACAACAAAGCTTGGCATCAACTCACCACTTTCGACCATCACAAGGATGTCAAGGAGTTGGTCTCACCACAAAAGTCTGAGTGTTAGTGATGTCTTGCATGGCTTTCTCAAGCCATTTTGATTCACATGGGGACATGTGCATTGTAATGTAATGTCTTGTCAAGTGGAAGTTCAAGTGTCGATAGTTGAATGTAACAGTCATAGAGTAGTTGAAGATTCATGAGGATAGATGAACGGTCTCAAGGGGGAATGTCAAGGGTCACCCCACCCTTTGCTATAAATCGTACCTCATAATATTGGCTTTTGGTCAGCTAAGCTTTCGATAAGACTATCTTATAGAGAGCTTGGACAATATTGTAACGAGCCTTGGCTTCTCCACTGTGCAGAGCTAGTATATCTCTTTGGAGGAGTAGGCAGTTGTGGTTGTAACGTTCCACTGTCGGAACTAGTGGTTGGACATGGATGTATTGTATGATTGGAACTTACACTTCTTAATATAACAAAACCATCACGTTTCATGCATATGTTGTATTATGTTTTGGCTATCTTGAGTACTCTAAATAATATACGTACATGTTTGCTTACGCATGCATGCATATCTATTTCTGTATATGTATGTATGAATATTTCCGAAATGTCTTGTTGCTTTAACTATCACTTTGGATTGCTAGCTAAATTTCCTTCCATGTTCTGATGCATATTTGCTCGTGTGTTCTCTTCTTAACTCCGTGCTATCACAGGTTTCCAAGGGGCGCACTCACCTCACCCTTCGTGTGTTACAATAGTTCATGCACCTTCCTTGACTTACTGCATATGTCACACCCTTGCTACCAACAGGGACATCTTACTTGCCTCTGTCCGAAACTGCGGTCAAGGCATTACCGTACAACCCACTACTGGGACTCCTACACCAAATTGTCTGAGGTCTAATTGGGACTTCTTACCGACAAGATCCCCTAACATGTTGGCGGGTCCAGCACTGTCATCATTTTGGCACTAGAAGGAGGGCCATATGACAAGTTGAGTCCTCACATCTGTTTTGAATCTTTGCATATCTATCATCACTAACTACATAGTTGCTCTTTTGGAGTGTATGTCTTATGTAAATGACTTCATTATCTCGAAAAATCTCTCAGATAACTTTTCTCATAAAACATTGATGGTGGAGGCCACGTAGCCTTGATTTGGCACGCGGTCAACATCATAGGCTCATGCAAAAGAAATTAAATCTTTGGAGAATACATGACATGTGTGTTGTCTTCTACACACTTCGAGGGAATCTAATGCACTGGTGTGCCACACTACTCGAAAAATCTATTCATTCTCTTGCTCATATGGTTGTAGAGATAGACCATGCTTTCAATCACTTCGACCGTAAAGAACTCAACAAAGAAATTCTGGAATTATGAAAAGCACTCGATGAATCCGTTGAGTAGTTTTACACATGCTTTTGTAATATTGGATACCAATTCCCCGAAGATGATATTGATTGGGAATTTCTTGATGGAAGATTTGAGTATCTTCTTCACATATCTGAACCTTGCTTAGCACACTTCGGTGATGAAGCTATGCAATCACAGGCAGGCATAGATGCAGTCACAAGTGATTGTCCACCGTCACCTCATCAAACAGCTCCACTACTGCAAAGTGATGTGGGAGAACATGCACACACATATGTTGAATTGTCACATCCTCCCACCCTACCTGCTCTTGATATCTGCATAGATTTTGCTTGCAAGCATGTTAGTTTTCACGCGGATTCGTTCCCTCAACCTCCATCTCCACGTTCTGTTGATCCTCCAGATTGTACTATCTTGTGTTCTTCCATTCCAGACTCCTCACCTGCTGTGAACGAGGATCAAGTTGTCGATGGAGTTGATGTTATGCAGCCAACCTGTGCCATCATTCATGATGAGTGTGTGTGGGAATCTAAAGAAGAACCCATAGTGAAGGATGACTCCCTTCTAGTCGCACCTCATCCACTTTATCTTGACATTCCTTGTGATTATGCCCCTACTGATTTCCCCTGTGAAAACTTATTTTCAGAGGTTTCTACTTCCGATCATTCACAGGTCACGTCGAATGTCAGTTCGTCATTACAGTGTGGAGAGGACACATATTCCTCTAGAAATTCATCCAATCTATCATGTGCCACTTCTGAAAACACAGAGGGTGAACATCCTTGCTTTTCATCTACCCATTGCCCAATTCATCAAATCATGAGGATTTCGATAAACATCCTGAATTTTCTGATCTTGGTTGTCGTGATCTCTCTACTTATTCATTAGATCACGATGTTGATTTAATCGTTGTTAATCTGTCTGAGACACTGGTCTACGATGATCTATCTGTCAACGAAGTCGAAACCCCCAAGACTGTCGAGGCACTTCATCCTGAGCTGATGGTTATGTTAGGCCCTCGCTAGCTTGAGGTTGGTTTCACTTCTGATCAGGAAATTGTTGAAACACGCAAGGCTCCTCATCACTCTCTGCTTTGCATTCAAGATCAGTCTAACACCCAAATTTCGCTTCCTCCACTCGAACTACACAATCCCATCACTTATGCATTGGAGTAAACTTACATAGAAAGCACACATGCACAACGTAAGTGGTCTACCTTTATCACATTTGCTTGCATGTCACAGTCAAGAGAATGCATACACTCAAGATCTACACACAGTGTAACACAACACCATGACAAGTCCACAAAGTGCATGTCATGTGCTTTCACTCATTTTTTTTCTGTGGATGCTTGTAAGCTTGGAGTGTGTTTGTCTTCATTGTTATATCTTTCATGCTTGTTGGTTTGCACAACTCCGAGGTTCGTGAACCATGCCTTCACCAATATGGGTCTACTAATGAGCTGGTGGATGCATTGGAAGTCTCACTTCATGTGAGACAACCCATGCACTGTTAACCTAGGAGTAGGACTAGTGTTTTATTTTGAGTTGTTTGCCTACATGCTTGTTTGCTTACTTACTTCGCATGCTTGTTTGTCTTCTTTCTTGTTTTCTTTCCGATTTTCTTTCGCATTTACTTCTACTTCTTCTTTGTTTTCTATTTGTTGCTTGTTTCGCGCTCATAGGTTAGTTTCACATGAAACCATGTATGACTCTTGAAAAAAGTTGGGTAAATTACAAGAGAACTTGTACAACTATCAACATTTTGTTATTTGTTGTCCGCTCTCTTATGTAAGTACTTTTTACCTTCATTCCATGATATGTCGATGGAAAATACGTACCGTTCGAAGTGAACCTTGGTGAAAACACAATTCTTGCGTGCTAACTAGTTCACCTACTCTAATCGGTTATTTTTTGTTTAACCCTTGGTGGCTCAATCAAGTAGAGTAAGGTCAAGAGGAAAACCTTAAGAGGCACGTCACAGGTACATAATAAACTACTTCTCTGAAGTAAAAACCTCTTTTGCTCTCAATAAGTTGGGATCCCTCTTCCTCCTCTGAAATGAATAAATGCTATGCACAATTATGAAAATGAAAAAAAAAAAAAAATGAAAAATGAATAAGGTGAAAGAAGATAAAGGCCTCCTACGCAGAGAGGTGATGCAAGTAACTTCGCTGGGGTACTAACTAGGCTCAATGGCAGCAGAGCGATGCTTGGGTTCCTGTGTGACTCCGTTGGGGTACTGTCCAGGCCAGATGGCAGCAGAGCAACACCAGAGACGAAACTAAAACTCTAACAACTACACTGCTTGTGCACCAAGATACCCCTCATCCCCAATTGAAACAATTTTGTTAGCTTGACTTGGAATGTGTGTCGATCGACCAAGGGTTTGGAAGATGCTACATCTTACAATCAAGCAAGTGTGGAAACCAAGACGAACATAGAACTGAACAATACTTCCAGAGGTGTTAGAATTGCTTTTTACGAACAAGATCCATTCAGAGAGCTGGAGTTCTACTAGTGTGTCGCCAAGTGTATTAGCAGCTACACCCACCCTCAAAATTTTTTCCTTAGATTCCTTTTGGAGCCTCCCTACCAACCATCCTCAACAGCATATCTTGCGCTGCTAAGTACACGAGCTTCAATTTTTTTCTAGTAGATTGTCAGGCTGTGCATGATATCTTGTTGCATCAACCTCACAGGATGTTTCTAGAGACTTGTTCCAGCTGCAGGCTGAGCAACTCCCTCAAGAAATTACGCAATTTTGAAGGGGAGCCAGCCTTCCCTCCAGAAATTGCGTAATCCTGACTGGAAGATTGCTGGGCTACATAATTGCGCAATTCTGCTTGTCACGCTTCACTGGAAAAACTATGCAATCTGTCCCAACAAGACTGCTCAACCTAGAAATTGCACAATTCTGGGTAGCAGTCAGTTTCTCAACCCATAAATTGTGTAATCCCTTTGGGCAACCAGCCTATCTCCCTACCAGAAATGCACAAATTTTCCCATCAATCAAGTAGGCTGTTGGATGTGCCATTGGGTTGACCAATTCCACCCGGGACTGAGCAAAACTAATTTGCATGCATGGACTGCTTCTCCCAAAGTAGCATGCAAAGGCATCCCTTATCTTAGGGATCTATTTTTAGCAGTTGGAGGTTACATGCAAGGATCATTTCAGAAACCTCCCGCCAACTGTCACTTTTCCTAGATTTGTGGCATGCACATCACAACCTTGATTTTATTGAAACTCATCAATTGGACGCTGCAGAGCTCATTCCTCACATCGACCTTGAAGCTCTGACATCCAACAGTGCATCTAGGAGTCATCAGCACATTCAACTCAATTTCTTTGGGGTAAGCCTGCTTTTCATGTCTTGCGTTGCATTTCTATTGCTTTTTGTGTTTCACTTCGTGTGAGTGTTGTCTGCTTGATTTCAGTGAGCGCTTGTTGTCGTTTTGATGTATGTTAGCTTGTAGAGGCATCGTTTTAGTTTTCGTTCACATCTCACTATTGTCACATGCATGACACTGTTTTGCACGAACGACCGCCGTTGTGGTGACTTACTTCACACACATGCATGCTTTCCCATTTTCTAAATCCTGCACTTATTTGTTTGAAGGTATTGTATGACTAGAACTTACACTTCTTAATATAGCAGAGCTAACACGTTTCATGCATATGTTGTATTGTATTTAGGCTATCTTGAGTACTCTAAATGATATATGTACCTGTTTTCTTACGCATGCATGTGTAGCTATTTATGTATATGTATGTATGAATCTTTCTGAAATATGCTATTGGTTTAACCATCACTTTGGATTGCTATCTAACTTTATTTCCATGATGTGATGCATCCTTGCTCTTTTTGTCCCTTATTAACTCTATGCTGTCATAGGTTTCCAAGGGGCACACTCACCTCACCCTCCATGTGTTAGAACTACTCATGCACCTTCCTTGACTTACTGCATACGTCACACCCTTGCTACCAACAGGGACATCTTACTTGTCTCTGTGCAAAATCGTGGTCAAGGCATTACCGTACGACCCACTGTCAAGACTCCTACACTAAACGGTCTGAGGTCTAACTGGGACTTCTTACCAGGGAGATCCCCTAACATGTTGGCAGGTCCAACACCGTCAACAAGGACATGCAAAGAAAAATAGAGAAAGAGAAGATTGCTCTGATACCACTGATTCGATCTTAAACAGGAATGCAACAACTTACAGATATAATCATAAATACAAATATGCAACAGAAAAACACTTCATTTCATTAATAGAAATATAATGAACTATGCTTACAAACAAAATGGAAATAAGATAGCTCCGGCAATGGTAACTTATCTCTAAGAAGAGATGTGGCGGCTACATGCCTCTGAACTGTGTTAAAATGAGGCTCAAAGGCCTATTTATTATTAAGAAACAATGGAAAACCCTAAACATCCAAAAACCTAACCCTAGGAGATGAAGCGCCAAAACTGTGGGCCCCGTTTGGGTAAATTGGTACATCAATTTCCTGGGGTTGTAACTTTGGCATACGATCTCTATTTTGCTATCATAATACCTCGTTTCGAAGATCTTGAAGAGAAGGCCAAAATAAAAATTGGCAAGCTTGTTTGGTATGTCTTTGATCTCTTCGTTTTCCCTAAAAACATCATTTAGGGCCTCAAAATGGCTCCGGAAGTTTAGGACCCGAAAAATGACAAAAAATAGTAAACTATGCTACAATTAAGGAAACCAAAAAACTGAAAGAGACAATGTTGGGGGTCCAAGTGGAATAGGCGGGTGGCCACTAATATCGACTTGGATCATTTTTGCTAATCATATGTGGTTGTAACTTGCTTTTATATTAATGAAAATGGAAGGATCTATCAAGCTTACAAAAAAAAAAATCATATTAACAACCTTACTTCTAGGTGGTTTCTAAGAAGGCAAGGAACATGAACGTGAAAGGAATTATTCAATTGCATTGTTATGATCCAAGAATTAAGGAGAATGCCAATATGTTGAATGCATATTCAGAGGGAATCTACTAACAATCATATAATGACAACATATTCTACTTGTTTATTCATGGTTGACATGATGCAAACTCCAATTGAGTGAAGTGGTGATTAGTCAAGGGAATAAGCGGCCTGAGTGATAGAGGAAAGATTCTAAGTGCAACAACTAGAACCATAAAAGAAACTAATAAATTATGCTAATGGATGATCCATCTGTGAAGAAAAACAATGGTATAGATAAGAGAGATAGAATAATGGGTTTCTTTAATCTCGAAATGTGTACTAATATTATGTATAATAGAAGAGGGAGGTGGTTGAACTACAACTACAACTATAACTTTTTGAGGTAAATTCCATTGACAGGGTATTTGAGACTTCTACCATTAGGACAAGTGAGGATGTAAGTGCCTTTTATAAGAAAATTCTCAATTATGTAGGGGTGCTTCCATAATGTTTCAAACTTTCCAAAACCCAAAGATTCATTGGCAACATTATATTATAAGACAAGGTCTCCCTCATTAAAGGGACAAGGATTGATAATATGTTTAAAGGTGGTTTTGGATCATTTTTTGGTGGCATTATTTTATAGAGGGAATCATGATGATATTTGTTAATATTTTCAATAACAATTTGTCATTACTCAAAGGGAGTAGTGTCTAAAAAAATATTGATTAATATGTGTAAGGTAGGGATCTCACATTTTATGGGGAGGACTACTGCGACACAATGCACAAGGTCAAAGTGTGTTAACCCAATGGAGTTTTTAAATGAGATATGGTATGCCCATAAAGTATGGAAAGGAATGTGGTTCCATGTGGTTCCAATTGGTCTTATCTTTTTTCACCATGCACTACAACATCATCTTGAATACTTTTCTAACCAATATAACTTGAACATTGGACTGAGGGTAGTATAGTGGAGAAAACTCATGTTTAAAATAAAGCACGGGTGAGACAACCTAAAATATCGTATTCTCAATGTGTTTTTCATGATTGACATGGCTTCTTTGAGGACACAAAATCATGTGATTACATTGTTCATTAGAGGAATTTTAAGGACTAGGATGGGCCTCTTAAGGAAAATAATGAAAAAATGGCTAAAATAATAAAATAAGAGTTGTGAATTTTGAAAGGAAAAGAATGAAAACTATTATTTATTATTTTATTTTCATCTTATCTCCATACAGTCATAATCAAATTTCATTTGTAGGAACCCATTGGATTTGGAATTAAACTCTACTTGTAATGACTACCAATTAAGCATACATCAATACTCACAGTGAAAATTTCAAAATACATGAAAACACATTTTTTCATGTATTTTCAATTTTTTGTTGTTGTGGATCCACTAAAAAATATGTAGAGTGGGTACTTAATGGATGAAATATTGAATTCCACATCCAACAAGTTCCTACACTTGACATTTGAGTAAATCTATAATAAGATAAGCCAAAAATATAATTAAAACAATATAGTTTTCTTCTTTTCCCTCCAAAAATATTTATCCCTAGAGATGACACCATCATCTTGAATCTTATTGGTTCTTTTAAAGTTGATTTTGTTAATAAATTTTTTGTTTGAAGAACAAATTTTTATCTCAAAATTCCCCTAATGAAAGAAAAAAACGCACCATAGTGTTGAAAATATTGTTGAATTTGGGCATATCTTTGACCCATTTGGTAAAGTAGTAGCAATGAGTACGATGAATTTATGGCCATTGGTGGATGGAATATTGCAGGTCATAATACACCAGTATATATTGTCATGTACTACGAAATTAGTAGCAAGTTTGAACCTCGTGTGTTACTTGATAAGTCACAAAACAATGAATCACAAATTTTCCAATTGTATTAGAACCTTTAAATAATTTAACCTTCAGTTCACCTTTCCCAAAAGTAAAAAGGTCCTTATACTAACTGAATTCATCGTAGACTTTCCACCTGAAACCAATCATCACCCAATTGATGACAATCTCCCAAATGAAAACTTGTTCATCATATCATTTGATGATCCTTGGTACGATGACATTCTTATGTGCTTATGCACTCAAAAATTTAGTCCCCACCTCTCAAGGAATGGGTATTGATGTATCCGCCACCAAGCTTCAGGGTACCTTTTCATTAGCAATGTTTTATACTAATGCAGAGTGGACACCATGTTGCATCGATGTCTCACTTTGGAAGAATCTAAATTCATATTGAATGACTTCCATCACATATCATGTGGGGGGCATCTGTCGTCGAGGTCAACAATTCAAAAATTGCTTCACACTAGTTATTTTTGGCACACATTCTTCCTTGATTGCATTCAAGCTATCAAAATATGTATCTAATGGTAATTATTCACATATAAAACATAATCAGTTGTTTCTCCTTTGCATCCTTTCAACATGGCAAACCATTTTGCAAATAAGACATTCATTTCATTCCTAAACTAGCATGATTGCTCATTATTCATACAAATTAGTCTTAGCTACCTACTATACCAAGGTAGATTCAGTTTATGATGCCAATCTTCAACCTTTTAAAACTTGATCTACATCACTTTCTCAATTGACCCAAAGTATTTCACTTCAAAAGTTCATTAAGGTGTGATAAGAGTGTTTCAACCAATATGAATCTTTCTTGAATACCACCTACCATGGACATCCCATCTACCTAAATTTTCTACAACTTAAGTGCACCTTTTTCAATAGTTGATTATAATTGAAAAGCTTTATGCATTTCATAGTGATTTGAATTACCATATATATACGATATTGTATATATCCTTTGATATGTTATGTTTATCTCACAATGTACATTCTTACAAAGTGCTTACTTCTCGTCATTATAATTAGTATCCTTAGGTGACACTTTCCTATCACATCCTACTTGCATAAAAGATAGACTAAGTTTTTTTGTTTGTTCACCATGCATTACAACATCATCTTGAAGACTATTCTAACCACTTTAACTTGACCATTGGATTGAGGGTAGTATGGTGAAGCAAATTCATGGGTAAAACTAAGCAGGAATGAGAGAACCTGAAAGATTTCATTTTCAAAGTATTTTCCATGATTGACACAAGTTCTTTGGGGACACCAAAGCATGTGTGGTTCATTAGAGGAATCTTGAGGTCTAAGACTAATAAAATAATAGTTAAAATAATAATAAGAGTTGTGAATTTTTAAAGGAAAAGAAAAAAAATTACTATTTTATTGTATTTTTTGTTTGTCCCCTTATAGGTTTAATCAAATGTCAAATGTAAGAATACATTGGATGTAAAATTACATTTTCCATTCAATGAGTACCCACCCTACATACTTTTGAGTAGACCCACACCAAATATTTGAAAAAATATAAGAAAACATGTTTCGTTTTAACATGTATATTTCCACAATCAATAAATTGTTGTTGATGAATACTTCTGGAGAACTATGTATTTCCTTCACAGATTTTCCCAACATTTTGGGTGAACCCTTCACCCATCTTCAAGGATTTGAAGCTTAATTGATGATGTAAAGAGTGTTAGACCCATTTAAATAGAAGATGGCGATAAAATATAATTGTTAGAAGAAAAAATATAATTGTTAGGGAAGAAAAGAATGATGAAAGTGATGATTATCATTGACTTTGATGAGAGACTTTCATGATAAACGTTTCTAGATTATTAAATAAAGAATTGACTTGAATAAATTATTAGAACAAAAATTTGAATAAATTATCTTAAATTATATTAAGGTTAATAAAAGAGTCATTTCAAAGAGGGAATATAGAAATATAAATATTATTCAAAAATAGAATTGAATAATTTTATTTTTAATTTATTGAAATATATCAAAGAGAAATTAGATTTTAAATTATTTTATATAAAGAGATGAAAATGAATGCTCAATTAGAGTAGGTGAATAATGGAAGAAAATAGATCTAATATAATGGAATGAAGACTTTTTTTATTAAGAATATATATAGGAATAAACAATATAAATTAATATTTATAAGGAATTTTATTACAAATTATTTAAAGAGATCAAGTTGAATGGTTAATTTAGAACATGTAAAATAATATATTGAAAAGACAGATTTATTTGGAAAACAAATTTAATTTATTAAAAAAAAGAAATTTGGATTAAAGAATATTATAATAATTTAAAAAAACATAAATTAAGGTGAAATTAGACAAATTAAAAGATTTATGGTACTTGATTTAAGGAAGTCTAACTATTAAATATGAATCATTTAATGAAAATGAAACTAAATATTTTTAATTAAGATTAATAAGCAAAATAATAGTGCTTAGAATTAAAGAATTAAAAGAAATTAAAGAAAACCAAATCAAAATCAAAATCAAAATTAAATCAAATCAAATCAAAGAATGCTTTATTTTTAAATTAATATTAAAATTAATTATTATTTAAGAGGAAGGAAGGGAAATTAAGAAGGATGGGACACCGATTGATAACAATGCACTAGACGAAGAGAATGAGTGGTCCATGAGGGTTTTGCTTTAGGGTTTTGTCATTGGTCACCATGGCGGGGCGTGCAGGGGGGAGATCAGCTTCCTCATACAATCAAGCAGTTGCGGACAGAAGCAAGGGAGTTGGATTGCATCGCTTCAAGAAACCAATGGAGGTGGTAACAAAGTCTAAGAATACAAAAAAATCGGAAACTATCAGACCTCAAGGACAAGAAGGGAATCATGAGGAAGCTAGTAAGGAGAAGAGGACAGAGGTTAGCAATCCGAAAATTGCTCCTATGAGTACATTAGGGGTCTGTAAATCTAAGTCGACCACTATTCCTCAATTCATTTTAAGTGACCCAGCGTTGTAGGTACACAGAGACCACATGTTGGAGTATGTTATTCTCTGTAAATTTATGGGGATTTGGCCGTTGGAGAAGTATTTGCAAGCATGGATAAGGAACCACTGGAAACCAAAGGGGGGAATTGACCTTCACCTTGGGTCCAAGGGATTCTTCATGGTGGTGTTCATAAGCTTAGAGGATAAAGATAGAGTGTTCGAGGGAGGACCCTATTTTTACGCCTCTGCAGGCCTTTATATGAGACCATGGGTAATGAACTTTGTCCCAGAACGAAAAACTTTCACCTCAGTGCCAGTATGGATAAGACTCTATTCCCTTCCTTTAGATTATTGGCTGCCAGAGTCTCTAGAGGCTATTGGCAACAAGCTAGGGCATTTTATAAAGATCTCATATGCTACTCTAGGAGGCAAATACACTTCCTTTGCCTGGATATGTGTGGAAATGGAATTATCTGGGGCACTTCCAGATGCAATCATTTTAGAAGTGTATGATGAGGAATGGGTGCAGACGGTGGACGATGAACACATCCCATTTAGGTGTTGTAAGTGCCACGAGCATGGGCACCTATAAAGGGACTGCCCATTGAACAAGTTAGAGAGCAATACGAAAGCCACTATAGGCAAGGATCCCAAAGGTTTTACTAAGTTTGAGGGTAAAGGGAAAGGAGGCAAGAAGTACCAAAAAAAATTTAATGAAGACGGGCAACCGAGTCAAAATAGTTTCAAGATCTTAGAAGAAGAAGTTTAAAACAACAGGACAAACCAGGAAGCAGAGAATATTCCCACTGAGAAGGAAAGTGATACTAATATGGAGGATATACCAAGAAACATCAAACAAAAGGATGATATTCCGAGCATTATGGAGCTCAGTAGGGACCATGAGATGACCCCAAGTGAGGTTGGAATGGAAGACGATGAACTGCAGGAGATTCTAGAGAGGGAGAATTTAGATATAGAAAAGTTTCTGGAGCAGGGAATCACCAAAGGGATAGACTCTCTGCCAAAAGAGGAGTTTGACAGGGTTCAACATCTCTTCCTATGGAGATCACAAATGAAGTGTTATGGAGTCAAAAGAAGCCATGATCACCAGGAGAATATGGGAGTGAAAACGATGGAGGATACACCGATGCATTCTTCCAAGAACCCGGGTAGGAAAAGAGGAATAAAAACATAGAATGAGCTACTAACCGAATGTGGGAAACTTATGATTAACTCAGGTAAGATGAGGGATCTTACCAATTAATCCTTTACAAACCTTTCTTAATGAAGCTTACAACTTGGAACATTAGGGGTCTAGGAAGTAAAAGGAAACAAAGAACTCTTAGCAGTAGAATGAAAGAAGAAAAATTGGATATGGTTTTTATTCAGGAAACAAAATGTTCGATGGACAAGATCAGAGAGATACACAGCAAATGGTCAATCAAGTATGAGTATCTAGAGGTTAAAGCAGATAAATCGATGGGTGGGATTCTTACTCTATGGGATCCTCAAAAACATGGAATCCTGGATATTGAAGCTTCTAGGAACTATCTATCGCTGGTGATTCAACCTTTGGGTGATAAGGAGATCTACATGATCACTAATGTCTACAGTCCTCAAAAACTAGATGAAAAACTTAAGCTTCTCACCTCCCTTGAGAAGCTGAGAGAGAGATATCCTAGTATGTCCTGGATTCTAGCTAGGGATTTCAATATGATCAGATCCCTTATAGAGAAAAAAGGTGGTACAAGAAAACTAGGCAGAGATTCCATTACCTTCCAGAACTTCATGAATAACATGGGGCTAGTGGACACTGAAATAGTAAATGGCACTTTTACTTGGAATAATAAGAGGGGAGGGGCTTTTCAAGTCGCCTCTAATCTAGATAGATTCATAATCTCAGAGGACCTCTTTCTCAAAGGCCTTGATATGTCAGCTTCAATCCTTCCCTTCGGAGGCTCGGACCACTGGCCTATCCAGCGTGAAGCTACTTTCATGGGAACACCAAGGAACAAACCTTTTAGGTTGGAAAATGTTTGGATCTCTCACCCTGACTTCACCAGCAATATTAACAAATGTTGGGTGGAAGATATGCCTGTTCAAGGCACTAAAATGTTCATGTTGCAGTAGAGACTTAAACACATCAAATCTAGGCTTAAATACTGGAACAAAAAAGAGTTTGGTAATATTTTTAAAGCCAAAAGAGAAGTTGAGCAGAAACTCCAAGAGATTAATCAAATCATCATCTCAGAAGGTTTTACGAGGAACGGAAATTCAAGCTGACTCCCTTCAGAACGAATGGGACAATCGGTGCATTCAAGAGGAGATTTTCTGGAGACAGAAATCAAGGGTGTAGTGGATTAGAGAAGGAGAAAGAAACACAATGTTTTTTCATAGATTAACCTTGGATCATAGATCTCATAATATAATTTCAAAACTTAAAGATTCTCAAGGGAAAGAGCTCATCTCTCACAAATAAATGGAATCTTTCCTAGTTCAACACTTCCTTAGCATAGCAGAGGAGCCTCTCGTTGACAGATCTTGGTTCATTAACAAATTCACCAAGTTCATTCCTAATCTTGTATCCAAGGAAGACAACCACAATCTTAGCAGGCCGGTGTCTAAAGAGGAGGTTAGTGAAGTTATCAATGAGATGCAAAATGGGAAAGCTCCTTGCCCTGATGGCTTTAATGTGGACTTCTTCAAAGCTTGCTGGAAAATAGTCAAACAAGATATCGTTGATGTTGTTGAAGACTCTAGAAGATCCAAAACTGTTTTGAAAGCTCTTAAAGCCTCTTTCATAGCTTTGATTCCAAAGCAGGAAAAAACTATGACACCAGATAGATTCAAACCCATAGCCTTATGTAATGTGGTGTATAAAATTATTTCCAAAGTGATCACTAACAGACTCAAGCCTCTTCTTCCTGCTCTCCTCAGAGGAGAAAACTAGATTTGTGGAAGGAAGATAGATTCTCAACAACATCATACAAGTTCACAATGTGGTACACTCTCTTAAGAGAAATAAGCAAGCAGGTATGATCATGCAGCTTGACCTAGCGAAAGCATATGATAAGCTAAGTTGGTCTTACAATAAGGCAGTGCTAAGAGCTTATGTCTTCAACCACAACTGGATAAGATGGGTTATGGCCCTTGTATCCATTGCCAGCTTCTCCATTTTGCTTAGTGACTCTCCCTCTAGAACCTTTATGCCTTCTAGGGGTCTCAGACAAGGGGATCCGCTCTCCCCCTTCCTCTTTGTTCTCATGATGGAAGGACTAGGAAGAGCGATCAAAATGGAAAATTCTAAAGGAAGAATCTGAGGTCTAAAACTTACTCCGGATAGTGCTGCTTCTACTCATCAACAATTTGTTGATGACACAATGCTGCAGGGCATTCCTACAGTCAAGGAAGCCAGAGCTTTCAAATAAATCCAGAACGAATTTCCATTGGCCACTAGTACAGAGGTAAGCCTTAACAAACCAAAGGTGTTCTTTTTTAACATTGACATTGCTATTCAGAGGAACCTCACTAGAATACTTGGGTTTCAAAGGGATCAGTTACCTTCTAAGTACCTTGGAATGCCTCTTACTAAAAAACCTCTAAGCAAGGGAGTGTGGGAGTCGGTAACTAATAAACTTCATGACAAAGTCAGGAAATGGACCTGCAGGTCTTTGAATTTGGTGTGGTGTCTTGTGCTTACTAAGGATGTCATGCAAGCTATACCCATTTTCAGGTTTTCAGCTCTTCCTGCTCCTAAAGAAGTTATGCAACAAATCAGGAGTATTCAACGAGATTTTCTTTGGGGCAAAGGGGAAGAGAAAAAGAAGTGGGCTTTGGTAGCTTGGGACAAGCTCTGTAAACCTAAGGCCCATGGTGGTTTGGGGCTTCATGACCCTGAAATCCTCAGCAGAGTTTCGAGAGCCAAACTTTGGTGGAGGTGGCTCAAGGAATCAGACACCCCTTGGGCCAAGCTTTGGAAGCAGAAATATGCAAATAATTGGCAGGAGAGGGATCATATCTGAATGTCAAGGCTCATAAAGGGCTCCCACATTTGGAACCTTGCTTGGGAGAATAAAGCCATTGTCCAGAAGCATAGTTTTTGGGAGATCCAAGCCTGGAACCTTGCATGGTTTTGGGAGGATAACTAGCAGTAGGAACCAAATTTGTTTAGGGAAGAACTAACTGCTCTAAAAAATGACACTCACAACAAAGGCTTACTTATGGTAAGTGACTTCTAGGATCAGGTAAGGAATAATGGTAAATGGAGAATGTGGAAGGATCTTGGTTATAATGAAGAGAGTCCTTTGAAGGCCTAGGTGGATTCTCTTGCTCATGACTTGGAGCAGAGGAATATTTTGGTGCCATCCTCGTCTGACCAACTGAGATGGGGTCGAAACACCAAAGGCACCTTCAAGCTCAAAGAAGCTAAACGCATGGCCCTAGGTTTTTATTATCCAAACCCAGATCAGGTTTGGAATGACCTTTGGTAGAACTCGTAATGGATGAAAATCAAGTTGTTTATGTGGTTGGTTCACCAAAAGAAAATTCTCACATGGGAGAATCTTCTGAAAAGGGGCTTTGTTGGTCCATCCAAATGCCATCTATGTGGCTTATAAGAGGAGACAATGGAACATTTACTAAAGCTTTTCCCCTTCACCTCTACCTTGTGGGATTAAGCAGCCTCAGTCTTAAGGCAAACTGACAGGGACAGACTTAGCATCACCAACACTTTGAAGAATTGGAGGAAAGACTTCTTAGGTAATGAAATCATAAACAAGGGTTGGACTCTAGTTCCAGGCTTTATTATCGTGGATGTTTGGAAAGAACGCAATGGCAAGATTTTCAAGAACAAAACAGGCTCGACCCAGAACATCATTGTCCAAATTTTACGACAGCTCAAAGATACAATAGGAGCCCTTATGTGGAAAAGGACCCTCCTTCACCCCAGGATGCTCGCATACTACTGCAGTTGGGTATCCTTTCTCTGGTTCCCCAAGGCACTGTCAAGGGTGTGAGCAAAACAATTGCTGGTAAAGATATCTGGCAGCCTCCTCCTCATGGTTTTTTTAAAATCAATATAGACGGGGCCTCTAAGGGAAACCCAAGGATGGCTGGATTTGGTGGTGTCATAAGAGATGAGTAGGGGCACATAAAGAATATCTTTCATAGTCATTTGGGGACTGCCACTAATAACATGGCTGAGCTCATGGGATTAGAGCAGTGCCTGGAAATCTTGATGGAGTCAAATTTACACAACTCCATCATTGAAGCTGACTCTAAATTGGTCATTAATGCAGCCAAGAAAATGTGTAATGGAACGACACTTGGAAAAGTGTCAAAACATTGGAGTCTCTCATAGGTTTTTCAATGTATTCATTTCCACTTGCGAACCTTAAGAACTGTCAGCTTTGTTTATGTGCAAAGAAAAGCCAATATGTTAGTTGATCGTCTGGCAAATGAAGGAATTCTATGTAAGGAAATCTATATTCGGTACGATTGAGATTCTATACCCTCTGGTAAACAGTGTGATAATTGTCAACGATAGGCAGCCAAAGACATGGCGTACTTCCAAACCATGAATAATGAGCAGGGGGAAGACAAGCGGGAGTAGGAGAGAGTGCAAGTCCTTGAGCCTGGTTGAAGTGCCGCAGTAAATCCTAACCGTCGATCCCACAATCAATGGTTACATCATAGCTAACTATGGGGGTTGAGTATTTGGTAAACAATGTGTTAATTGAAGGGCCGCATTCCATAGGATTTGATGGCCTTCATTATCGAAAGGATATCGGGTTTTAAAATGGTCGGAGGTTAAGTCTAAGAGCGAACTCGAAGTTTTATAGGCCAAGGTTTATAACCTATATCAGCGCCGTGAAGTGGGTAAGTGTAGTGCAAGTTGCTGATGCGATATCATTAAGGAATGTCGGATCAAATGGGTTTTGATCCATGATGCAGGATCACCGTGCAACTCTATTGATCGGAGAGAATATCATCCGTCCGATTGAAGGTAAGATCGATAGTGGAGATTGAGCGATAAGAATTGGGGAGATTGACCGATAAGAATAGGGGAGAGACCAACTGTCTGAACACTTAGGAATAATCACCAGGGGTCTAATTTTGGTTTTGTGTGTAAGGTTTTGGGTTTTGTTGACCCTGTTGTTTTTTTATCATCAACAGGTCTATCTTTTGCTGGTCTTTACACTTGTAAAGACATGTACCATATGTAATTTTTTTTTCGGTTAATTGAAAGTTCCACTCTTACTTGACCAAAAAAAAAGAAGGATGAGAAATCAAGAATGGAAGCAAATAAGAGAAATAGAGGGATGAAAGTTAAGAGGCGTTCGATCTAATATTAGGGGGGTGGCGTTTAGAAGACAAGAAATGAATAGTGGGTTTCTAGGATTGGCTTAATTGATAATCATGATTTCAGTTAAATTTGTTAGGGTGCTTTTCAATTCAAGAGCTTCCCATATGACACGGTTGGCATGGAATGGGTTAGAGGCTAAAATTTTGGTTTTATCAAAATTAATAAGATGCTTGGTATTATGGGAGTGTTCGGTGATGACATATTTTGAAACACAGTGGTGGTAGGTGTCCGCCATATGTTTTTTGATTCGATCTTTGAAGGATTTACTAGTTTTCCCTATGTAAGACATTCCATAGGAGTAAGGGATTTCATAGACTGTGGGGCCTAACATAGGGTCATTTTTGTCCATGGTTGATCTGAAGAGTTGGTTTAGAGTTTTCTCAGGTTTGAAAAAGGTCTTGATGTTATTTTTAGAAAGAATTTTGGATATATGATCAGTAACTCCTTGAATGTAGGGTAAAGTTACCTTAGCTAAGGGAGTGTTATTGGAATGGTGGTTTTTAGCCTGGGGGTGGAGAACAAAATGAAAGGCCTTGTTAGTATGGGAAGTGGAGTAACCATTGGATTTAAGGGCTTTGGTAAGATGTGATTTTTATTTGGGGAAGGATTGAGAAGAGGAAATTTGAATGGCTTTGGAAATAAGGGTCTTAAGGACAGTAGACTTTTGAGGTGGATACCGGTGAGAGGTGGCATGAAAGTACTTATCGGTATGATTCTTCTTTCGATAGACTTGGTGAGTGAGGCAAACATCACGGAAGCGTGAGACAAGACAATCAAGAAATGGAAGGGAATGGTTCTCTTAAAGTTCCATAATGAACTAAATTTGAGGAGAAATGTAATTAAGATGGGGTAGAAAGGCTTGAAGCTTAAGTAGACCATGGGACCAAATAACAAATGTGTCATCAACAAACCCTAAAGGTGTTTGAAATGTATCAGGAGTGTTTGACTCGAACCTGGAAAGAGACTTACAGTAACCCTTTACTCTTAACATAATCAAGGTGAAGGAGCCTAATTGACGTGTTGATTTACCAATGGGGGGAGCTCAGTTTAATGCCCGTCCTCATACCAGTTTCTTTGTCAAAAGCATTAGGTGCACGGAAACACAGCGTAATGGATGGTGTGATATAGATGGGCATCGTTCAGTTACATATATAGATCTTCGCAGAGAAGAAAGTATAGCCACTCCTTAGTGCCCATTTTTAGACCACATGAATTCTACATAACTACACATAGATTTCAGAGTGCTTTTTCATCCACACTTTAAGAAAAAATGAGTCTTTCGCTTCTTCTTAGAATTTAGAAAGCTTACGCATTTCGCAGGAAATAATTATCAAATATATATGATACTGTATATATCCTTGAATATGTTTCATTTATATCAAAGTGTACATTATAACGAAGTGTGTATTGCACGTCATTATAATTAGCCTCCTAGTTTGCACTCTCCTGCCACATGCCACTTCCATATGAGATCGATAGTGTTTCTTGGTCCCATGTTCCAGCGATTCTTGGAATAGAAATTATCTCCTTGAACTGATATAGACCAACCTCAACAGGCTTTAACCGCTCACGTAATGGGGATGAGTGTTTGCAGGAATCGAGAGATTAATCGTCAGAAATTATGATGAAAGGGGTAGGATTGTAAAACGGATAATTAAAAACATACCATCGAAATGAAGAAAGAACAAATCTTAAGTTTTGTTCAAATGGTAAAATTTTGGTTGTACATTTATAATAGATATTAAAGATCATGTCCAATCGGTCGGGGATTTTTTTATTATAGATGTTAAGGAACAATAATGGGAGACTCCAAACAAGAACATCATATGGTTACTTCAGTTTTGACATATGATATCAAACAGAAGACTTGATTTAATAACAATAAATGCAGTAAATATTAAGTTTTAATAAACCATAAACATAATGTAAAAAATAACCCAAAAAAATATGAGTTAAGCATAAGGTAGTGGTTTTTCTCAGAAAATAATGGAAATTTTGAATTTGATAATTGGTGAAATTTTTTAGAAATCTAAGTTATAACGTTCCAGCTACAAAATTTTGGATACCCACACTAATAATACCGAGTCCATTCACTATCAAAACACTATTTAACCATTCAAATACTCTACTATCAAATTTAACTAGTGCTTACGTGTTCACCTAATTAATTGCAAGAATCAAAAATCGAAGGGAAGATCAGATGGTCCTGCAACTATATTGATGAGCTGCCAAGTGTTTGTTGCCCACCACTTTGCAAGAATCAGATTTGTTAGGAGTTTTCTAACAAGGAGGAATTGCTCGATGGCCAAAAGTGGTCTGAGCAAAAAAGTTTTAAAAATCTTGTAAAGGCAGTGTTTGAATCATATTTTTTTATGATGAAATGGATTCAACATTATCAAAAGACACTTAAAATTTTGTAGTTTAACAACTATAACTTGGATTTACAAAAATCCTTGCTAAATTTTTTTTAAATATAACAAGAATTTCCATAACTTTCAGGGCAACTCCTCCGCCACATTAGACAACTGATATGAGTCACAATTGAGTCACTGCCAAGTTTTTGGTGACCGACACTCCCACGAATCAGATTTGTTAGGAATTGCAGACAATAATGGTTTGAAGTAACAATATCAAGTGGAGGGAGGAGTAATGAATCAATCACGAAATACCTTACTCATTAATTGTCTGCTAATGACGACGTAACTTTTCTTATTTCCAAGGCAACAGAACTATCTCCCACTCTCTGTCATTCATGGTTAGGGGCGGGCCCTCTTTTCCTAGTCCACTAGTTTCGCTGCTCCCCAAGTGGAAGACCGCGCATTAAAAATTTGCATCGCTTCCATCTGCTATATAGCTGAGAGCCATTAACACTCAAAATGGAGGTGTGGAATAGTATCCGACGCGCAGTTGTGGGTTTATGTGTTATAATAATAATCTCCTCCCTGTTCCTGCTAACGAGATAATAGTATGGAACGATTTTGCAACTTGCATTGTAGTAACGTAGGGTCCACTGCACTGTATAAAACAGGTGGAATCATTGGGAATGCCTGTAAAAGGAATCTCATTCAATATAAAAGGCGTAGTCTTTAGTGCGATTTTTTGGAGGCTTTTCCGGTGGCTTTTTCCGGTCAAATTTCTCTAAAATTCCGCAGCAATTTATTGAAATCGCAAGTTTGATAGGTAATTTCTGCACAATCAAAGCATCCTAGAAGTTTTTCATGGCGCTGAATCCAAATATGTAGTTAAAAAACCATTTTAAATAATACAAATCAAGATTTAACCTCAAATTTTTCCGCCGGATTCCGTCACGAGAATCTCCAAAAAGTCGCACTAAAGACAACTCCAATATAAAATGGTGGTGGGCTGGTACAAAAGGGTGGTATCTTCAGTTGCACTGAGATTTAATGTATCTCTACAATATTGTGCTCAGCTTGACACATCCTAAATGTGTGATTGTTCCCATTTCCAATGCCGCATTATTACCGTTGAGATGTTATAAAGTCGGCACGAGATATTAACTTCCATCTCTCTCATCATTAGAAAATGCAGTTAATATGTCATTTAATTTGAACTAGTTTAAATAACACAAATCAATATTTCACTTCAAATTTTTTAAGGCGATGAATTTATACAGTGAAAAAACTAGTTTAAATAACACAAACCAATATTTCACCTCAAATTTTTCAAACATATTCGCATTCCAGAAAATCCAAAAAATCACCCTAAAAAAAACTCCATTTTACTACACCCTTTAAAATTCAAACATCCATAATCAAATTTCATACACTAAAATCAATCTATGATTTCCTATACAACATTGGGTAGGTTATTGTTTCTTGAATATGGGTCATATTTAGAGATTTACTAACAACGGAGAGAATGTTATTAAATATGATGATTGATATGATTTTCTATACAACATTGGAGAGGGTATTATATTTAGAGAGTTACTAACAACGAAGAGAATGTTATTGAATGTGATGATTGTTAAAAAATCTATTTGCACTCTCAATTTAGTCATAGTTGAGTGTTATCGAATGATTTATAAATTGTAAAATTGGAAAAAAAGTATTATTGTTTAAGAGATTTAATCCGTAGGTAAGATGAATCTCTCTAGGTGTTTGATAAATTAATAAAAAGAGAGAAAGAAAAAGAATTAGTATAGATCTATTTAAATACGGATGTATTAAACACTAATACGAATCAAATGCGAGTAAGATGGATCTCTAGGTGTTCGATAAATCAATAAAAAGAGAGAGAAAGAAAAAGAATTAGTATAGATCCATTTAAGTACTGATTTATCAAATACTAATACGAAACAAATCTTACTGTGAATATTTCCATAGCCATTTCTTGTAAATTGTTGTTATTGATCTACTAGAAGTTTTGGGTGAACACTTCACCCATCTTCCTAGATATTAAGATTGTATGATAAAGACATTCACCCATCATCACAAAAACTTAAGACCCCTCAAGATGGGTAAGTGTTCACCTTAGTGGTCCACCACATCAATAACAACACACGGTTTAGCTGCAATTCCAATAAATCTTTGCTGGATTCTCTACAAAATTAACCTACTTAAAAAAAACCAGATTTTAAAATAAATTACTTTGAAATGTTTCAATCATAAAAGATTATTTTTCCCCTTATTTTATATAAAATATAGATAGTTAATCATATATAATAAAAATTGACATTGAAATATTTATATGATTGAAAATTTTATTTGTGAAATATATTATCCACGTAAACATATTTTTGTATTATTTATTATATTTTCAATATACTTTAATATTACTTATTCAAAAATTTTTATTGAAATTATTTATTTATTATTAATAATAATTTTTTTAATAATTATAATGTTAACTATGTAATTAACAATTAAATGGATTTAAACATCTCCTTAATTTGAATTTTTTTACTCTATAAATTTTTATGAAATTATTATATTTATTATTAATAATATTTTTTAAATATTATAGGTAACTATGTATTAATAATTAAATGGATTAAACATCTCCTTAATTGAATTTTTTTACTCTCGATTATTTTTTCTCTTTTAGAGATTGAAAACTATTACTATAAGCCATATTTATTTGTGTAAGCTTGATGGAACTGCATCTTCATCATGTCTAAATTCTTACTGGGGGATAGCACAAGATTTGAACCCAAGCACAAGATTTGAACCCAAGACTTCCGGTTCAATGAGATTTCATTTCCACAACCATTGTCAATTAAGCTACTCCAAACAAACATTATTATAAACCATATTAAATAATATATTTTATTACTTTATCTCTTTAAATATATACTATATATTATATATATAAAAGAATTAGATTGTTCTCTTTACACATTAATTTATTACACCAATATAAAATAATATTTTGTTACTTTATCTCTTTAATATATATAATATATTTATAAGAATTGTAGTGATATTTTTAATAATTTAATATTTTACCTCTTTAAAATTTGATATAAAATTATGTTTTTTTTTGTATGGTTCACTATTACGTTCACAAAATATACGAGATTTCTACTAGGTCAAGTAAATCCACCCAAAGGGATCACTTCTTGACCCTTAGAGCATTGAGAGAATTTGACCTATGATCTTTTAATAGATTTCTACTAGGTTAGGTAAATCCACCTAAAGGGATCACTTATTGACCCTTAGAGTGTTGAGGGGATTGGACCTATGATCTTTCAATAACATAGCTATTTGAATGAGGAGAACTTCCCCAACTGAGAGTTAGCTTATAAAATTATGTCACTTACATGGAAATTGAAATATTTTATTTATGGCTGAGTGAGAGTGAAATATTTATAACACATTTCTTTCATACTTGTTATCTCAACAACCAACCTAACTCTCACCTTAAACTCCCATATCAAATGAGATTATTTATCTTTGATAATATTTTTAATTAAAACTAACTAAACATATTATTCATTTATTATTTTAGTTTTTAGGTATCTTTCATATAACTAACCATCCATATAGAGTTTTTTATTATAATTATTTTATTTAAAAAAATATATAAAACTTAAGAAGTAGAAAAATTACCTATCTCCTTTCTATTAAAATTTAAAATATACCTCTCAACATATTAATTAAATAACATAACATTTTGATAAATTATAAGCTAGTGCGATTTGTAACTTAAACAAACTCCATTAGTTACATGAAAATGATCTTCAATCTTTAAAAGTTCATACTATACGAAATATGCACTTCGAATCGTGACACATTATCCTTCAATCTTTAAAAGGTCATACTATGCGAAATACGCACTTCGAATAGTGAGACATATCGTGAACTCTATTAATCGTAAATGTCAAAGCAATATATTAAATGGTTTTTTAATTTTTTTTGGATGGAATTGAGTAATAAAAATTTTGATGGAAATTATAATTTTTTTGTTGTTGTTTATATGTGTAAACTAATTTATCTCGCCCCCAAATTATTAAGCCATTTAAATTTTGCAAATCGTAAATTCAAAAAATTTTAGAGCATTTAAATTTTGCAAATTATAAATTTCAAAGTGAGCTTTTAATAAATGCCTAAAAAAATCTATTAAGATTTGGTATATACCTATGTTTGAAAGTGTTTCATACTCTTTTATTAACTATTTGTGTTAAATCATTAATTATTGAATATAAAATTAAAATTAATATATATATATATATATATATATATATATATATATATATATAAATAAGATAAAGATTTTTCAATAATTTATTAATTTAAAAAACTTAAAGATAAAATAACATTTTAGAAGTGATGCTTTTAAGGAAGGAATTTTATAATGCACAAAACTCAAATTACAATAATATTATACCATATCTATTACATTGCTTATAATTTTATTTATAATACTATTTATTTCGACATTTTAGAGAAGGAACCTTATCATAGGTGGAATATTTTATTAAGCTTTTTTATAATATTTATGTCAGTATTATTACATAGGCCTTATTTGCTAATGATGATCTTCATTACATATACTTAAGCATATACTATTATTTTGCATGACGTCCATAGGTACCCCATATTACCCTTTATGTACATTACATTCCACCCACCTTAGAAAGGCATTGTTGCTTGTTTTGAGCAAGTACAACCACCATTTAATGGATAATGTTGTCTACGATATTTAAGTATGCCAAAATAAAGTACTAGCCACCACATTCAAGTAGTCCAATTAACGTTAATTTAAACCCTGGTCCACGTCCAAGTGCACATGTTGACTCCCTTTTGAACATATTTAAAATCAATAGCCATTTGAATATGGTGCTCCAAATGGCTACCCCAGTCATATGTGAATCCGTCCATATCTAAGAAACCATCCACATAACACACTAGTATTGGAGAATAAGAATGTCGAATGCTAGTGTTCAAAACTAGATCTTCATTTTCCTCCATGATGTTTTGTTCCAAAGGTAGAGTGAAACCATCAACTATAAGATGAAAATAGCTATCATCCCCAAAATGACAAGTGTTTATAAACCGATCATCACAATCAACCTCTATATCGCACTAGAAATATCTGTTTTGTTTATACTCTTTATTTTTCTAATGGCATATAGAGTAATCCTGAAAGGTATCTTTCATCAACATTAGCATATTACCATTTTTCAAATCCATTAGGTTTTAAGAACATACATTTCAAATGGTTGTAACATAGAATATATTTGGCACAAGTAAAATATATAATATACAAAATCAAACCTCCAAAAATCCCCTATCCAATGGTGCTAGTCTAATGGAAATATGAGAAATCTATCAAAAGGTATTAGCTTAGTCTATGTGACCATCACAAAAATATTGAAATAACTAGTTCTGAATTAGCAATTCTTTTACCTCCCAACCTCTAATTGAATTTTTTGGGCTCAAGAAAGAGCTACGTTACCTAATGTTATGTGCCCAAATGGATCTGATAACATAGGATGTAACTTAACTAAAGAATATCATATCCACACAATAGATTACCAAAATAATGATCACAATAATTAGAGGCAAAACTTTGAGGTGGGGTAATAGTACATAATATTCCTTGTGGAAGGAAGAACTCTTCAAGCAATTCTCTTTTTTTTTTTTTACAATTAAAATATATTTTACCATATCTAATTACATTTATGGTGCTTCTTTATATATTAATACTATCTACCTCCTAGCAACATTCTAGATAAGGATCTTTGTAGTAGGTGGAACCTTCTTGTAAGCTTTCTTACATTTATTGTTCTCCCTACTACGTAGGCTTTATTTATTGCCATTGACCTCCATACATAACAATGCATAAACAAGTAACTTTTATTATCCCCTTTGGGTACGTCCATAAGTATCTCATATTACCCCCCTCAATAAACCACATATTTTCTCTTGAGGATTCACTAGCAAACCAATTTCATCACGTGTCTATATTAGGGACTTAAAAATAGTTAAAATGAAATTCAATATATTAAATGGTATTAAAGGGTTGGATTTATTAAATATAATATGGGTTTACATATTAAGGGTGTTTAACCAACCAACATTTTTTCCCTATGTGGGGTGGTGGAAGCAAGGGGTGGGTGGTTGGATGAGAATTAGAAATGTGAAGAGAATTATATTTTTGAATTTAATTATAGAAGTGAGCCATCTCATGGAAGAGTAGGGTGATGTGTTTGAAGTCCTTATGCCTAATCTAAATTGGATCATTATATAATTTTTCATATATCTCGATGCTTTTAGAATGAAAAAATTGGAGGAATCAACTTGCACAAGTAGTTTTATTGGTGGGATCCTATTTGGAAAATTGAGGTATAAGAAATTCCAAGGCCATTTTAATGCCTTAAATAATATCTTTTTAGGGTAACAATTTCCTACTTAAGTTTCAAACCTCGTGACACCATTCTATAGTCAGAGACCTTGTAACACTCTAAGAATAATTTGTAACACTCTAAGAATCATTTCAATTGAATTTTGTATGCAAAAATTATGCCTCCTAGAAGTTGACCTATTATGCTTAACCACCATGGCATCAATGGATGCTATGTCATGCCCCATTGCTAATGGAAAACATGATGACCACATGAGGACTATGAATGAGACTATGTAAGGTGAAACTTCTAAATCTATTTGACAGTTGAAGGAATCAAACCTATCCCCTAGTTAGCTATTAGGACATGTTAAAATTGGGTGACTAGGAGGAGAAGGCTTCCAATCTATTAAATTATAACGTGTTGCATTGTAGAGAAAAGAAATTGGGAGTGTGAGTTAGTGAGCATAACGAAGGGCATTAGTGTTCATTGGTATCCTACAATGTATTTAGTCTCATGTGACTCCATAGGGAGTTTATCTCCTTTGTACTTGCATTTTTTCCATTCTAGATAAAATAGAGTAGAGCATCCTCACCTCCTAGCTATATTTTATCCCATAATGGTTTTTGAGAGCATATTTTTGTGTTAATTTTGGTTGTTATGTGATTGCATTTTGTTGTTCCATATTTTCCATATTTTATCTATTTCATACATATACAAAAAATCAGTAATTAAAAAATATGGAAACTAAATGAATTTAACCTTCATAGTATAGATCTCATCTTATGTTTAAAAAAATTGTTGTGACAAATTTCCCAATGGAATATATTGGGAAATTTATAGATCATATCAGTATTAAATCAAGTTTCCAGGTGGAATTTAGTGGGAAATTGCAAGGGATATAAGAAGTAGTTTGAGTAGAAAATTGTAGAACCCTAACCATGGTCGATGAGTGTGTTCATAATAACCCAAGTTTGCAGAAGGCGATATTCTTAAGGATGGAAATGAAAGTTGTGGATCAGTTGCAATATGAAACTCCTTATGGTGGATCTAACCAACAATCTCAAAATCAAAGAACATGGATT
>APFE031698984.1:0-16614 GCA_000404065.3 Pinus taeda | reverse complement strand
AAGCCATTGGATCAGAAAAGCTTTGAATTTTTGAGGAAGTGTCTGGGTATGACCGAATGCCCAGCAGTTGAAATTAAAGGGGAGTGTTGAATATGTAATTTCAACGCAGCATTTAATATGCCCAAAACCACCAAAGTAAAACCACAAACCCGCGGTAAGTTTCTCGGGACCGCTTTTGCGTGAAGTGGTTTTCGTACATAGGCGACCCGAGAAAATATAGTGTTGACGCGTGGCAGAGGCATGACATCACCCTCTGACAGTTTCTCGGGAGGTAAATGTCGATTAAAAAGCTCTTCCGATATCTCTGTCCGCCGTCCGATCTGCTCCATCAATCTCCGCCATCGATTGTCTCAACCTGCATACGGCCAACATTAAAAGCTTGTCGTGGAGTAAAATCAAGTTTCATTTTGACCATACCTTTATTAATGAATTGTCATATGCGTAAGTAGATTTTTATGTTTTTTACGGCATGTATGGGCGTGAATTAAATAATGGTATGGGAAAGTCAACGTTACTTTTTAATGTTTTTGCCATATAGTTTTTATGGTATGTGTGTGTTGCATATAGTTTTTGCACACGGGAGAAGAGAGCTTGCATCACTCCTTTAGTTGATCGATTTTCCTCTGGAAATTCGACTTCTACCCTCCTGGTCTCACACCCTAGCTTTTGGTTCTGAAACTCGACTTCTCCAGGAAATTTGGATCTCCTCTCAGGCTTTGCGTTGCCTCTTATGGATCTCTCTCTGCCTTCTCTGCTATGTATTCTCGGATCAGGAAATATTCCCCCGGAAACTATCCCTGCCCCTCACTGCAAGAAATAACTTCGATCTCTTCTCTAACAACTACTGCGCTGCCCTTTCTGAGAAATTCGATCTCTTGATCTCTCTCTGATATATTTTCCGAATGCCCATCAAGCCTCCCCCTATAATATTCTCTTTGAGAACCAATGACCCATATTATATTCTAATTAATGACTTAGATCATTTTGGCTTGATCCTCATCTTCTTCTAGAAGTTTCACCATTATTTTAATTAACACCCTTTATTTATTTTAATTTCCTAATTAGACTTAGGCACCCATTAAAAATAAATAATTATTTTAATAAAATTGTCTTCGGGTGGAATTTCCCAAAACGATTTTTGGGTATTCTGGAATACATGTGTCCAAGCCTCCCTGCCAATTTTGAGGCTTAGAGCACATCTGATGCTACCATAAATGAACACATCATACAATACTCAAATCAGAAATCCGAGGCTGCCATTGAGTTTAGGACACTCAAAATCCCCTTTCTAGGCACTTCTTAAGCTCTAAAAGGTTAAAAACTGAGCAAGATATGGCTCTTAGAACCAAGCTCTAATATTTGTCTTGAAAATTGATAAAACCTTCTAATTGTTCTACGAATTCTGCCTTCGCACAGTTCCCTGAGTGAGAATTTCAGTTGGGAATGACGAGATTCCTGCCGCAAAATGTGCAAATTTTGGCCTCTTTAATTCTGTCAATAACCTCCTTAAGCGCCAAAATAGGGTCACATTATGCCATGTCGTCGGGGCTAACTGCCCGCCCCCGTCGGCTTAGCTCCCTGCTCTGAAGGTTCTTGTCCCACTGCACTGATAGGATCAGGGGTGTCCCACTGCACTGATAGGATCAGGGGCTTGACAAACTCCCCGTCCCCTCCGCCGGAATCCAGGGTAATGGTCACATATATACTGCCGAGAACCGATGGTCAGGGCCTATTCACCCACGCCCTCCGCCATAGCCTCCATCGGGTGGTCTCGTGGGTGTTAATGTATATGGGAGGCAAGGCTAACTGCTCGCTCGTGCCACTAGGGCCCTCGTTTCTGTCCGTACTTAGTGTTATGGTCTATCGTGTGACCAGGGTCGGGGCCATGTGCCCCAACCCCTCCCCAAAACGTCGAAACCATGTCATAATAAATATAACTTGTGGCCCATGTATAATAAGAACTAATGCGGTGGCATAGCTGTAAGGTTGTAGGTTGGTTTGCTAGAGGTCTAGGGTTCGAACCCCTTTAAGGCCCTTCAGCCCTTATAAAAGAAAAAAATTTCCAACCATAGAGGGCCACGTGCCACCGTCTCATTGGGCCACATGGTCCCTGATAATTGGCCCACATCATAACCAAACCAACTAATGACACTAGGCCACCTGGCCTAGTATGAAAATAACATATGTCGAGCCGGGATTGGTCCTCTTGTCTGTCGTACACCCAGTCAGCATGCTGATGTCACCATGTCATCAGATGTATGGTCTGCCCACTCAATAACCCAATCAACCCCATTGTTACTTTTTAGCTATTGGGCCAAAATTTAAGAACATGATAACTTCTGAGGTGATTCAACCGACATTGGAATCAGGATGATGAACACTATGATTTGACGCCAGTTTCGGGAGATTCCGAGCACTTTCATGTTTTGAGCTTATCTTTGATCTCTAGATCAAGAGTAAGTTGACTAGTGATGCAAAGGAGATACTAGTTCTGAGGGGAGCAAAGTTATCAACCTAATAAATTATTTCTCATATGTGCTTCTCCTTGCTCAAGGGCCTTTAGGGAACCTTATCTCCCTTAAAGCAGCGATGGAGTTTTATTTCAAAGCCAAGTGTTTGCAAATGAATGTTTAAAAACCATGCCCCCTACCTCTTTGTCTTTCTAATTCCTCCCTAATTAAGTTGGAAATGTGCTTTTCCCTTTTGAAAGAAAAAATATTTGGGATGGATTTTAGAATAATTGAATATCACTAGAGTGTTTGTGGTTGTTTAAAAAGGTTGAAGTTTAAGTCTCTCGGTGGACTAATATGATTCTATAGAAGGGACAGATATTAGTCTTGTTGAATTCCGTCTTTGATGGTGTGTGAAAGCTTCAGGTGACGGGAGATTCAAACTTGGTCATTGAGCAGATCTTTAAGAAAAAAAATTGGAATACATGCTTCAGAATTCAACATTTCAAGGAGCTTAAAAAAAAGAGTCAAAATAAGCTTTGTTAATATTAATGCCCCTTTGAAAAGTAAAATTACTCTACGGTTGGCTTTAGGTAATAAGTTTTGACATGGGATAATGAGCTAAAATGAGGATGGTTTAGTCGAAATAGATTCCAGTTGTGCAAAATAAATCTAGAGTCATTTTCTCACATTTTCATTACTGCACCTATATAGTGCAAGTCTTATGTACAGTGAAGCCAAATTGACATCAAAAGTCCTCTTGGTCAAAGGGTACATTGGAAGATTATTTGAAAGAATGGTTGGTGGACAAGTTGGTGAAGCAATATGAAAGTTTCCCTTGGTGGGCGTTGTGCATCTTTTTCCCCAAAAACTTTTTATTCATAGTAGATATGGCCAAGAAGAGGCTCAAAAAATAGGGACGAATTCACAACCTTGTCCACTTTTCTTGAGGTAGCCTTAGAAAAACATGTGTGAAAGCTTCAGGGGATGGGAGATTCAAAATTTTCAATTAATCAATCCCTCAAGAAATCTTGTGTGGAGGGCATGCCTCAAGATATCCAAGAGTCCAACATATTGAGGGAGCTTAATAAAAGAACATGCGAACTATAGAAAGAAAACATCTCACCCTACTGGATTTTTAGTCTATATGAATTTTTTAGTGGCATGGAGTTTGATTTCGCGAAATCTCATTTTTTTTTCTTGATATAGATTATAGATGTACATATAAGAGGGACTTTCCTTTTGCATAAATGAAGACTGGTTGTAGGTAGCTTCAAGATGATGATAGACATATATACTAAATGAATTTTATTTTTTTTACAATGGAGGAACGGTTATAAATAGCTTCAAGCTACATGATTAATTAAATTATTAAACATTTTTTAGTTTGGATGTGTATAGTTGTCAAAAGACTCGTGAATGAGTGGTAAGTCTATTAGGTGATATTTAAGGTGGATTGAAAAGCCAAGCACACTCCTTTCAAATATAACAACATGTATTCTGATTTTTTATAATTTCATGTGGGCTTAGTATACCCAAAATCTATGCAATTTTGACGACATATGATGGGACTTGTTGCAACAAATAGTCCATGCCCAATGATATCAAAATCTTCTATTCACGAAAAAGGAAGTGGAGGGTTTCATATAAAGATGGAAGCCTCTCACATAAGTCTTGCTAAGAAAAAAGTGAAAGCTATTGTTGAGAAACTGGCTAGGGATAGGTCACTAAAAGAACCACCAATTTGTATCTATTTCAGGACGTAATCTGGGTATCTCTCATCTCAAGCGTTCTTGTGGTAATATGCCATTGAAAATAAGACGTCCTAACATTTCTGCCCAGAAAGTGCAAGGTGAAGATGTTTCGGAAGTGATAAAGGTTTATGCTTATCAATGTACTTCAAAGAACATCAAGACAAAACGATGTCAAGGAGCTGGAACAATGTTAAAGAGGACAAGGATATGGAAGCAACAAAATGTAATGGTGAGAGCTTGTATTTTTAAATCTTGTACATTTCTTTTATAATTTTATTCCTATCGTATAACTTGAATTGCGAAAAAGTGCTCTTAAGACATCGTGTTCTCATTGCGCAGATTCATGTCAAGGTTGTAATTGTATGTGCTCTTAATGGTTGGCTCTCCTGCTTGTGAGTTGTCGTCGTGCAAGTTTACTCCATACTTATTAAGTCATTTGTCACAGTCTTATAGTACATTGGTTGAGAAAAATGCTATTATGATGGCCCTCCCAAGGATGATTGGACTGAATTTCAACTTATTCCTTACACTTCAATGTTTCCACTTCTTGCGAACATGGATATTTTCAATTTTGAGGGTTTATATGTTGCTTCATTGTCAAGGAAAATGTGCTTTTTAATGCTCTAGATTTTATTAACAAACCGGGTTTATGTTTTGCAGGTCAGGCATTGTGCTATTGAACAAAATCTTATGACCATTTTGACGACTTATGATGGGACTTGTTGCAAATAGTCCATGCCCAGTGATATCAAAATCTTCTATTCATGAAAAGGAAAGAGGAGGGTTTCATATAAATATGGAAGCCTCTCAAATTAGTCTTCCTGAGAATAAGGTGAAAGCTATTGTTGAGAAACTGGCTAAGGACAGGGCACAAAAAAAACCACCAATTTGTATATTTTTTGGACGTAATCTGGGTATCTCTCATCTCAAGCGTTCTTGTGGTAATATGCCATTGAAAATAAGACGTCCTAACATTTCTGCCCAGAAAGTGCAATGTGAAGATGTTTTGGAAGTGATAATGGTTTATTCTTATCAATGTACTTCAAAGAACATCAAGACAAAACGATGTCAAGGAGCTGGAACAATGTTAAAGAGGACAAGGATATGGAAGCAACAAAATGTAATGGTGAGAGCTTGTATTTTTCAATCTTGTACATTTCTTTTATAATTTTATTCCTATCATATAACTTGAATTGCGAAAAAGTGCTCTTAAGACATTGTGTTCTCATTGCGCAGATTCACGTCATGGTTGTAATTGTCTGTGCTCTGAATGGTTGGCTCTCCTGCTTGTGAGTTGCCGTCGTGCAAGTTTACTCCATACTTATTAAGTCACCTATCACAGTATTATAGTTCATTGGTTGATAAAAATGCTATTATGATGGCCCTCCCAAGAATGATTGGACTAAATTTTAACTTATTCCTTACACTTCAGTCTTTCCACTACTTGTGAACATGGATATTTTCAATTTTGAGGGTTTATATGTTGCTTCATTGTGAAGGAAAATATGCTTTTTGATGCTCTAGATTTTATTAACAAACGGGGTTAATGTTTTGCAGGTCAGGCATTGTGCTATTGAACAAAATCTTATGACCATTTTGACGACTTATGATGGGACTTGTTGCAAATAGTCCATGCCCAATGATATCAAAATCTTCTATTCATGAAAATGAAAGAGGAGGGTTTCGTATAAAGATGGAAGCCTCTCAAATTAGGCTTCCTGAGAAAAAGGTGAAAGCTATTGTTGAGAAACTAGCTAGGGGCAGAGCACTAAAAAAACCACCAATTTGTATCTTTTATGGACGTAATCTGGGTATCTCTCATCTCAAGCGTTCTTGCGGTAATATGCCATTGAAAATAAGACGTCCTAACATTTATGCCCAAAAAGTGCATGGTGAAGATGTTTCGGAAGTGATAAAGGTTTCTGCTTATCAATGCAATTCAACGAACTTCAAGGCTTCTTGCGGTAATATGCCATTGAAAATAAGACGTCCTAACATTTATGCCCAAAAAGTGCATGGTGAAGATGTTTCGGAAGTGATAAAGGTTTCTGCTTATCAATGCAATTCAACGAACTTCAAGGCAAAACGATGTCAAGGAGCTGGAACAATGTTAAAGAGGACAAGGATATGGAAGCAACAAACTGTGAAGTGAAACATGTAGTGCATGTCAAACAAAACCTCCCAAAAGTGGCTGAGTATATTATGGGTGAAGAATCTTCTGAAAATTGTCAGAGTAGCACAACAGAGATGAGACAAGAGTTAGAAGACTCTACATAATTAGACTCAAAGTCATATCGTTGTGCTAAAAGCATGGTAACAGGAGAGACATTTCAGGAATGTGATGTGCATTTTGGGGAAGAGGACTGGTCTAATTTGCCTGTGCGGTGTAGCAGTGAAGGAGATGCAGAGGGTGACATGACCTTTCACTCCTCGTCAACTTTGGAATTGTCAAATTTCTCCCGCAGGAGTGAAGCTAGCTCCTTTTCTGGGAGGGAGAATGAGCCATCATCTTCCATTTAATGTTCTCTAGGTTGAACAGACCATTCCATTTTCAGTCCCAACCATATGTGCAACTCATATTTTCCAGCCACGCATTTACAGAAACAGGCTATATCTACAGATATCTCAAGTCATTATGACAAATAAATATTTCCAGCACATTCTCAAAGCAAGTCATACAACTAATCTCAACTGTATGAGTACTTAAATGTTCCAGAGGGAATGATGATAATGACAAAATGCTCAGAAGTACACAAAATCAATGAAATTGCATCCCTTTTAAAATACAAAGAAATTTCACCCTCAACTCGTACAAATCCTGAATCTTGCCACTTTCCAGGGATAGGAGTTATTATTCAGAAAGTCAATTCCATGCCACCCAACGAACTAGATGTTAGTCCAACATTTTTACGTTCTACCGAAGAATGTTTGGAGGTCTTGGTGCAAATGAACTATTATTAGCTAAAAATTCCACTCTAGAGATAGATTCAAATTCAATGAATATAGGATCTCTTCTAACAGAGGCTTTTGAATGCTCTAAATCTATTTTTCTCCGCAGAGATACTGTTCTGGCTATGCTTTCAAAATTCCAAATACTTATCCAGGCGGGTTGGAAGACGTACAGAGGTCAAAACAGTCTAGGAAAATGACAGATATTCCACAAAGGTTAACATAGATTCTCAATATAAAATAAAAACCCTTATTACTGATTTGGGTTTCTCCGTAGAACCTTCTTACCAGTAACCGATTTCAGTGAAAAGCCCAAAATAGATCAGGGTGAAGATCCGGATTGTAAGGGCTCATAGCCATCAGCTGCACCACCGTGTAAGGCACTTGCTGCTGCTCTGTCCATCGATCTCTCCCTCATGATTCAAACATAACTATAAGAATCAAGTGGGCTATGGCAAAAGCAGGGTAAGTATCTGGAATCTTCTGAGTTGGTGTGAACAGGGGAAAATGTTTGTATTGTGTATGAGTATGTGGAGGGTACAAGCCTGAGAGAAGCCCTGAGCGGTAGAAGAATGCTATCTTCATGGCTTTCCAGGATGCAGATCGCCCTTGATGTGTCTTTTCGTCATTATGCACGTTTGGGTTGCCTTCACAAATACATGAAACCCAGCAGTGTGATCGTTGCGGCTCCTGGTTTCAGGGCAATGAATGAGCAGACTGAGATCGTGGATCGATCCTCGGCTCAATGATTCTTTCCCGGTTGATGGTGCTAAGAAAGTTTCACGACTTGCAGATCGTGGATCGATCCTCGGCTCAATGATTCTTTCCCGGTTGATGGTGCTAAGAAAGTTTCACGACTTGCAGTGATGTGTTTGGATGCAAATCCTAGCGGTAGACTTGTTATGACGCATGCAGCTGGCAAGATATCTAAAATTTTCCTGATATCCAAGAATTGGTCGGAAAAAATAAATGCAAATAAAACCATGCTTACTAGCACATTTGGGGACAGATAGTGCATAAAACAATTTTTTTCTTCATATCCTGGGGCTTGCATATCTATGCTCAGTGCAAGTTTCATTCATCTCATCTGGAGAATCTCTGTATTATTAGCACATTTGGGGCCAGAGAGTGCAAAAGGCCATTTTTTCTTCATATTCTGGGGAGTGCATATGCTTCATTCTTCCTGTCTGGAGAATCTCTGTGTTACTTCTATTCATTTTTATTATAAGACGAGCAGCCACATTGGCTTTCCACAGTGCTACAGATCTCAACACAATAACTGCCAGTGATGTCACTTTGGAAAAGTTCTCAACACAATCGATACCTGTGATGTCATTTTAGAGAAGTTCGTTTTATGTTAGCTATTGTGATTTATGCATGTCGATTTCTGTTGTAGTTTTTTTGCTTCCATTTCAGGATATTTTCAAAATCAATCATCCAAATAAAGATGATTAAGAAACATAAAAAATAAATTATTGACATTGCTTATGTTCAACAAAATAATTATAAAAAAATGTTCACATATTATATATAATTCATCTGAATTACAATCTATAATTTTCCGACGCATCAGGCAGAGCATTGCAGTAAAGCATGGACGTAGTAGATGGCAAAATTGATTTATCTATAGTTATCAAACAGGATAAAGTCTTAACACAAACAGGAGTCTGCCTTCTAAATTAATACCTGTACCTAAAATTTGACAAATACTTTGTTATCAAACAGGATAAAGTCTTAACACAAACAGGAGTATGCCTTTTAAATTAATACCTATACCTAAAATTCGACAAATACTTTGTTATCAAACTTAGCAGATGAAGAGGCTAAGAATGTAACTTATTACATGCAAATCACAGGAATTGCATTCCAGAATTTTAGAACATATTAACTCTTCTCTTTGATAGGTTCTTCATGAGTCTTTGATGTAGTTCCAGATGTAACTGATTGAGTTGGAGACATTGGAATATCCCGTGGTGAAAGTCGTCGATTTCCACTGGCAAGGACTTTTGGAACTGGTTACAAATACATTTAATGCGATCAATAGTAATAGTAACACATTCTACCAAAGCAATGGAAAGAAATAAAATCCACTTTGACGATAGTAAAAAAAAAGAAAAACCAAAGTTATAAAATGAAAAACCAAAGATATAAAATGTACCTGGAGTAGAATCATTAACTTGTGCACCCATGACATCATCCGCCACATCTATAACAATCAGCCATTGAAAAAAATTGAGTTTCATATAACATGTTTTATTTCAGATAGAATGATAGCTATAGTATTGTTTTATACTCTAAATATGCAGGTGAAAAGGAGTTTGAACTTACTCTCACATGTGCTAACAGGCGGCACAACAATTTTGCAGAGAGTAGGGAGGAGAAGAGCTTTTGTTTGATTAATCGAAACTCCAACGATCTCACTGTTATTGGTAAAGAGCAGACATAGGCACATGACATTGGCTTTCACAGTTGCCTCAATAGCAGAGCAACACTGGGGGCTTACACTGTCGACTTTTCCATTGGTAACAAAATCAAGGCAAGGATATAAGCCCAATAATTGTGTTACACAATTGTTTGCAAGACTAGAGGAAGAGGCAGCTTGCGCCGAATTTGTTGGTCCAGCCATAAGCAGGACCAAAATGGGGATTATGGCGATAACATGCTCCATTGCCATTGAAATTGAAATTGAAATCTCTGCAGACACCTTGACCCTTAAATATCTGCAAAAATTCTACACGCAAATGTAAATGTCTACACACTGTAAATGTAAATCTGAAGCACAATTGTGAAACTATAAATAAATAAAGATAAACGGTGATAAATAAAAATGAATGAAGATAAACTCCCATTAACCGTTGTTTCACTCAATAAATCTAACAGAAACTATACTCAACTAACACTTCCATACAAAAAATACCCTACTAAAAGACTTGTAAACAATTTTTCTTTAGTGTAAGTTTTGGTGAAGCACCTGTTTTACTGTATAATTGCATACAACCTAACACGCTATTGGACTATGAACACACTAGTGGACTTGGACTATCTAACACACTACTGGACTGGTATCTATGCATTCAATCGAACAATTGAGTTGAACAAGGAGAGTAGAATGATGGGTCGTTTCATTGGTTAGTTAGAGTTCGCTGGACTTGGACTATTTAACACACTACTGGACTGGTATCTATCCGTGCAATCGAACAATTGGGTTGAACAAGGAGAGTGGAAGGATATGTCGTTTCATTGGTTAATTAGAGTTCGCGGTTAATGTTAAGGTTGAACAAGGAGAGTGGAAGGATATGTCGTTTCATTGGTTAATTAGAGTTCGCGGTTAATGTTAAGATGAGTTAAAGATGCTACCTGCATGTTTCAGTGCTTCAGTTCGTTCACATTATTATTTATTTTTTTGTTTCTTTGGGAGGTCAAGTGAGTCTAATAAATAACTTCTACTTACGTTTTCACAAGTCTAGTTTTTCCCATTTCGGCTCTCCTGTTAATACGTGTACGTGGCAGAGTAATGTATTACAGATCTCGAGTTTCATGTGGAGACGTTCCCTTTAAAGTTTAGGCATCATGTAATCGTTGGGATAGTAATCTTAAAGTGTTGCTGTATTTAGAATTGTTAATTAAAGTGGTATGTGGAATTGTAATTGTTAACTTACAACAACCTAAAGTGCTACCTAGACGTATAATTCTGAACCTACAATAAACAACAGTTAGAATTGAACATACACTTACCACAACTAACACTTAGAATTGTTAACATAGAGTAACCTAAAATATTACCTGGACTTGAAAGTGTTACCATTTGATGCCACTCCGTGAAGAGGCATGAAATGGTGCGTGGCCGTGGACTGGCAACCTATTTTTAAGAGTTGCATTCTCTACTTGCGATAAAGCTACCGCTCACTGCAATTGAATGACCTCATTACAAAGTTCGTTCGCTGCCTTTTTCTCATGAAAGTCTTGCAACCTTTTACCCATCTTGAAAAGACCAAGTTGAAAATGTACTAGCCACAAAGCAAGGGTGACTACGACAACAAAAACTACTTAACAATTCCAAAAATGATACAAATCAAACTAATCTAATTAGATTTAGATAACTAACCAACAAACAGTGGTCACAAACTATCAACCACAAAACTACTTTACACTTCCAAAAATGATACAAATCAAACTAACCTAGTTAAATTTAGATAACTAGCCAACAAACCCCCTTCACAAACCATCAACCACATGGACATATCGCCATTCTCCAATGAACATCACTTGCAAATGCTCCTAATATTTAAAAATTCCCAGGACCTAAAAAAATGCGTGCCCAAAAATAATTTAAGAAAAATCATTAAAGAAAATCCCTGCTCACTTTTAGTAATATGTTCCCCTTTTTTTGAAATCAAAAGCAAACTGTTTTGTGAAGTTCCTTTCATTTTCTTGACATGTGGGCATTCTGTTGGAAAATTCCAGGAACTGAGATAGAGTTTCTCAGCCTAGCCTCCAATTTGTGTTGAAAATTGTAGCTACACAACTGCCTTCAACCAATTGATGTTCCAGAACCAATAAAATGGAAACGCGTGGTCCATCTGTTCCTCGGCCTCTGTGAAATCCTCTGGGCCTCTGTCGGCGATGGAAATCAGTATAACTTCACAGGAAACCTGTGTTGCTCACATCATCTTCAGTTTGAGCTCTGTTGCATTGAAATGCTAACTACGCTCTGCAAGAAGACGATCAGTACCCATGCCACGCAGCTCTGCCAGATCCACCAATTGATAGTTGCATCAATCCTCAAATGTTGCACCAACTAACAATGGTTTCACTGTCCTCATAAACAATTAGCAAGGCATTTACCAAGAACATGCTCTACAACCTTCCCGAGTTTGAGTTGGACCTGGCAGTCAAGATGAAGTGTAGAAGGAGAAGCGCATACAGTAAATATGCTCTCGATAGCAACAAATTCAAAAAAATAATCAACAAAAAGAGACTAGAAGTCGATGTAGCCGAAAATGGATTTGCAACATATGCTTGACTAAAGGTAGATGTCTGACCAAAAAAATTAGACTGTCGCGCTGGGAAAAATACCACCCTCAGAAGAAGCGGAATATATCTTTGTTTCCGCTGCATGAGTCGAACGGGAAAGGCAGGCTCCAGTGAGCCCTTTGGTCAATGGAATCGACAGATCAAGCCCTCTCATCAATGGAATCCACAGATCGACCAGTAGCACGATGCATCTAACCATATCCCCCTCTCTCGCAAAGCAAGTCGCGAATATCAAACTCAGATCATCAATTTGCAGTAGTCTCACTTATGTTGTTATACACAAATAAATGAGATCTATATTAGGTGGAAACCATCATCTATCATACAGATATTTAGATCTGGAATACGAAATTTTGAGAATTCACTTAAACAAAAAAACATTTAAATCATTAAAAAATGCGAAACTCCAAAAGGGTATTTAGCATGGCAGCTTGCTCTGATATCATATACAAGTATTCTATTACTCACAACCCTTTGTTAATGTATATAGAAAGCCTCCATTATATAGTAATGAAGGATTGATTAAGAATAACGATAACTCGACAGATGCAAGTCCCTATATGACCTTACAACTCGCCATACTTAGCTCATAGGGAAGTGGAGCCCCTATATGACCTTACAACTCACCATACTTAGCTCAAACGGAAGTGGAGCATTGGAAAAAAAAAAACATCAACAAACCCATATTAAATATTTATCCATCCCCTTGGGGATGAGTGTGAAAAAAAACATAGAAGTGAAGCGTTGGAAAAAAAAACTTCAACATACCCATATTAAATATTTATCCATCCCCTTGGGGATGAATGTGAAAAAAAGCATAGAAGAAAAAACAAGTAGGAAATTGCTGAAGCATTCATGGGGCACAAGCATAAAAAAACATCATCCCATTATTTTCTCCCCGGGACATGGGAGTGATACAAGTAAGGGTAAGTGATAACATTGTTAACTTCATCAATAACTTTATGTGGGAGTGAAACACATAAGGGTAAGCGATAACATTGTTAAAAAAAGTATGGAAGAAAAAACAAGTAGGAAATTGCTGAAGCATTCATGGGGAACAACCATAAAAAAACCTCATCCCATTATTTTCTCCCGTGGACTTGGGAGTGAAACAAGTAAGGGTAAATGATAAAATTGTTAACTTCATCAATATCATTCTGATTGTTGCTTGGCAGGTTCTCAGTTGAAGGAATAACTTGGATGGTAACAGGATATTTGTATGTTGTTCATAGTTCATTTTGTTCTCCATGAGCTCACACAAAGTTGTAACTGGTGATTCTGAATTATTAACGATAACAATCTACACATTTGAATTTCCCCAACACTAGGCTTCCCGAGTTTTATGACGAATCATTAAACACACATTATATTCTGAAACAAATTTTCTGTCAAAAAATTTCCATTTTTCAATACCTTTTCTTTTCTTTGTATAAAGTCTCTCAATCCAGGAAATAGACATTTTCTATTAACTTTCCAAATATGTAAGTCATACTCATATAAGGGATTGTAGAGTTTTGAGTAATGGGGAGTCAATACAAAACATTAACAATTCTGGAGTTTTGGTGTTTGGAGTTGATTTGCAAATAGCCTCACCTGTGTTCTAGCATATTTACAAAGTTAGTAAAATTTCCCAAAATTTTATGCGACATTATTGCCATTTTTTACATTTTTCTCTCATAACAATACATTTTTCTATTATTAGTTACGAATTTATGGATCAATAAAAGAGGAATCAAAGGCCCTTCTTCTTTCACAATTTAGTGTTTAACAAATCATAATAGTTGTTACGATTAGGTACATTTTGTTAAAAAATAATAGATCAACTTGCTGAAGGCATAAATCCTTCATATGAAATTAGCCTCGAGTGTTGTTTACACCAATGGAAATATGTCAATGAGAATAAAAAACCCTGAAGTGTTGGAAATTACACATGAAATGTTGTATTGCACATAAAAAAAAAAAAAAATGTTAATCTTTGAAATAGGCCTTATAAATTTCAAGACCTTAAATCTCTATATAAAAAATCACTCTTAAAATAATCTAACTCTAATTTTTCATAGTAAAAAACACCCGTAATGATGAAAACATATTTAATGATCTAACTATATTGCTAGAAATTCACTTTAATAGGATTTAATAAATCTCTAAGTTGAAATACCATTCATAAATCACATTGGATACTTATGAATTAGAAGAAATTACTCCATATTAATCATGTTCAATGTATGAATTTGATAAAATTGTATGCCCTTGTGCATTGCACTTTACTTGCACCTAGTGTTTCAAAGAAAATACTATTATACCTAACTAAATGACTACATTTAGGAATGAGTGTCAAATTATGATTCTGTTTTTAAGCATTATTCCTAACTTTGTGGTGAATGATTATTTCTACTAACATAATTATTGGTTTCATATTTTTATAAATTGTAGAAAATCAATAATTCTTTTGATATAGTTTTGGTAGCGTAATTATACCTTGATTTTCATTTGAATAAACAAATTAATAAATTAATAATTTGGATTTTTTTTTAATAAAACCAAGTTTGTATTAAATTTAACATTTTCACTATACCTTAATTTATAAAAAAAAAAATTGACATATTTTTATATATTTCATAGTTTTTAATTGAAAATGTTGTATTAAAAATAAAAGTTTTAGGTAATGAAACATTTAATGATTAAGAAGTAATCTCCTATCATATTCAAGAATAAGTATTTTATCAACTAAGAGAAGCAACAAATAAAATATAATGCGATACCTTAACAACTACGTGACTAAATGAATAAATCAAAAACGTTGATGAAAAAAGGACTAAAAAGATGAAATTTTAATAACATTTCTATATATATATATATATAAGCTTATTAAATATGAGTTTTATTGTAATGGAAAACTTCAACATGGTATCAAAGCCTTGGCTTAGCTTCAATCCCCATAGTTTCATTGGAGGGAGGTGTTGGATTATTCACTGTAACTCTAGGAATTGATAGCATGGACTAACCACCACCCCATAGGAACAAGGGAATAACTACACACTCAATAGAGTGTTAAGGATTTGGAAGTTTACTAAGCTAGGGGTTTTTGTTGTATTGTAAAACCTCATATGTGTGTGCGCGCTTACGTTCAGTACTTAAGATCAATGATTATTATTCTTTCAACCCAGAACCAGTTCATGCAAATGAAATGATGAGCTTTGATGTATTAGATTTCAACCTGATTATAATATATATATAGATAATGAGCAATCATGTGTGTGATCGTGTTTACACTATAACTAAATCTAGCATGTGATACATTTCGTTTGGTAAGTGATGTTATTATTGGCAATATGGTTTTATTTGTGCTACGACTAAATCTAGCACACAATAGATTACTTTCTCCTCACAATGTACTAATGTTTGTGCTAGAAGGAAAAACAACATGTGCTAGATTTTTCTACAATGTTGTTATTGGTAACTTGTTTGTGTCTAGGCTAGAAGGAAATCTAGCATGTGTGTGTTTGTGTTTGTGCTAGAAGAAAATATAGCGTGTGTTAGATGTAATGCCACTGAACTCTAATTTTCAAAAAAATAATGAGAACTATTATTTTAAATGAAGACACCTGAATGGGTGGCAGAGATTGTAATAAATATTGCAGACAGTTTGATTAGAATAATAATAAATAAATGCCGACAAGGCATACGATAGACAACGACAGGGTGTACTGGCAAGTCACTTTGTGATCTGAAGATCACTAGTTCGAAACTCTGTGGGAAAAAGTCCAATCATGTTAAGGGTTGGTGTGGCCGAGGCTAGGTGTGATACTCGAGTGATTTTGACGGCTTAGATGCCCTTGGGTCACGATTTCTCAAGCCACAGGTGAAGCCTAGTGTAATCTCTAATGAACTTAGACAACTTGATAAACAAAAAAATAATAATAAATAAACATATACAAATTGATAAGTGACGTTAATGAGTATAGATTGTGATTTTATAAAAGAATACTTCACTTGAATAATGGAAAATTGTGAAAGACAAATTTAAAGTCCAAGAATTTTGATTCTTTAAGTAGAAATTCAGATTTGGGACAAACAATAGCTTTTAAGGGGCCACCTAGCACATAGAGGATACAACTTAATGGTGGAACAAGTCCTAAGAAATAAATAACTATTAGTGGAAGGTTTTCTGCATGCTACGAGGCTAGGAGAGATTAATGCTAAGTGCATAAATACCTGAGAAAAGGAAGGAGCCTCAAGTTGCGGGAACACAGGTAGATGTGCTAAGATGGGGTTGCCTCTATGATTTCCACCATCTATCACTTGAAATTGAAATCTACAAAACTAATAACAAGAAAGGATGAGGAAGTTGCTTCTATGAAATCACAACCCATGCTTGGGAGTGTCTGGGTAAAGAGATTTTGGCTTATCGATCGACTAAAGATGGG